>CAUYQV010111532.1:0-13332 GCA_963574575.1 Galagoides demidoff
AAACAATAACTGAGAAAATGACATGAAGGCTGTGTTGATCAGTTTGATGGAAGTATTTCGGATTGCATGTGAAAACCCCACACTGTACCCCAGAAGTGCATTAGTGTACATAGTTACCATTCAATAAAAAAAAAAAAAAAAAGAAAAAGAGCACGTTAAGAGCCACATGGTAACTATGTGGCATATAGTAGGGAAATAATAATGCATTTTAGTTGCCTTCCTCTTCATTTTCTACGAGTGAAAGATCTTCTAACTTATTTTAATGTCTTATTACATGTCTCTCAATGATTCTACATCAGCCCATGTGAGAGATGAGGAGGAAGTTTGTTCCTGGCTGCAGAAGACCCTTCATGGTGGAGCAATGATTACCACCTTCTGCTCTGCTCTCCCCAAAGCAGCTTTTGTACATTGGTCATTGACCACCCTTCCCAGCACCCGACACAGTGGGGCCTCCTACTGTGTCATATTTGCAGGTGAGAAAGAAGCACAACAAAGTCATGGAACCTACCCCAGGCTACCCAGATTACAAGAGTCCAGACTAAGTTTCAAACACGGTGCCGTTTTCTTAGAGACCCCATTATTCATACATATGTTAGGGGAGAAATAGAAAGATTCAGTCATTTTCTTGCATGTGCTTTCTGTATCAACTGAGGAGATTTTAATATTTTTCTTTCACTTTTTAGGTTAATTCCAATATCTGTGAAGATACTGAAATTAACTGGTACAGGTAGGAGAGGCCAAATCTTAGCTTTTGACCTAATTTTTCCAGGTAAGAGTCATACCTTTCCTTCTAGCAGCAACAGCTCCGTCACTGTGCAAAGTTCGGTCACCTCATCTTCGCTATTATTTGGGGAAATAAACAATACACAATATATCATTGTGTAGATACTTCGAAGAACTCTGGCTCCACAATCAATGGTGGTGGAGGAGAGGATGGGCCCAGCTGACTCTCTGGCTTTCTTCTGTGGTCAGCAGAGGGCCATGAGGGATGCCACTGGTGTTGTTTAACTCACGTCTTTGTGGAGAACAAAAACAAATGTGAACTCAACCTACTTTTTTGACCCCTTCACAAAGACTGTTATTCTTTTCCTATTTTATTATACACAGAGATAACATATATAAATTATAATGTTCTTTCAACATCTTGAAAGTTCAAAAACTATACTCAAGGTGGTATTATTTTAAAGACAACCTAAAAATTCTGAATGCAGCCATTATTCTGTCATCCATGTATTCATCTGTGCATTCATCCAACTAATGTGTGCCGTCCACCTTCCTAGGCACTGAGCATTATCGGAGGCACTGAGGCAGTCAACCAGACCGACAGGATGTCTACTTTGATGGAGCCTCTTCCAGAACTCATGCTCTCGCGATGAAAGTTTTGGTGTCTCATTTCATCAATCTTGATCGCTTTTAGTTAGTGATGGGGGAAAAAGGCACAGAATGTTTAATTTAGTGAAACGCACAAAGTGTTTTTTAACTGCACAAACAAAAGAAGTAGTAATGCCCTTTCATGGGTGAAAATGAATCCATTTTGATGGGTATATGTCTTATCATCATGAGATTCTACCTTAGAAAACATGGTATAATGGTGATAATTTAAATTAATGATATCATTTGTAACTACATGTAAGGTAAGTCAATAAATACCTAAATATTAGAACTTAGTTTTCTAGAGACATATTAAATAATGTTCAGAAAATATGGTATAAAACATAAGAACATGTATCAATACATCTATTTATCTATATTCATAATGTGTAATAAGTTTATTATTTTTCATGCAACTGAATTGTTTGACAGGTGCCATTCCTTAATCAATCAAATGAACATCTTAATCACCTATGTTTTAGTAACAATTTTTGATGAAAAATGTGTCACGGAATTTTCCAGATCATTATTATTCTGTGGAAAAGTAGTATTGCACATTGCCTGAAGAAGGTGCTCATAGTTTTACTTCTCACGCAAGACCCTGAAATGTTCTATTTTAAACATTTCTTTTCCTCCATTCCTGACATTTGAATTCATCATTCACGTCTGTGACATGTTTTCATATTATCATTTAATACTGATGTCAGTACCAAACAGTAATAAGGGTGCAAACATCTGTTGTTTACGCTGAAGTGATTAGCTTCCATATATAATAATAAAAATTTACCCTATTGCAATGATGTTTTAAAAAAATCCTGCAAACATTTTGGACTCTGGCGGTACCTTTAAAAAGGCAGCGGAACTTAATTATATAAAGTGTGCCTTGTATTTGCTTAATTCCTTTATGTACACTAGGATTAGTCTACGTACAGTTCATTCCTGATAATGTACACATTAAGAGGAATCTATTAAACATATTCTTTGGTCTGCTTGGTGTTATTTAACTTCAGTCAGACTCAGAAACAATGTAACAAAGTGATGAACTCACCTGAACTTACGGTGACGACGACCTATCATTTTAATGACCTTTCCTAAATTTGCTGGTTGTTTCTTTGGTGACGTTTAAGGACAAGATACAGTTAGTTGATAATACTGCTGACTCTAAGCTGAAATTGAAACATCTGGAGGAATCACATTGGTTTGCCTGGATAATCTTTATCTTTCCTTTGAACTTCTGCCCTGACATCATTTTCTATAGCAAGCCTTCCGGAAGCCATAGGTTAGGTTAAATGGCCCTTTGGGGAACTCATAGCCCCTAGAGTGTACTCCCAATACAATAGTATTATAGTAGACTAATATCATATCTGAAAAATTTTCCTATTAGACCATAGGGAGAGTATCAGCCTTACTCATTACCATTGGCATTTAATATAGCAATTATTGCAGGATTATGGATGAGGGGCCACCTCTAGGACATGATGATGAAATGAGACATTGTATCACACAATCTGCTGGGTAGGCCCAGGATGAATGAGACAACTTTCCCCTCAAGGTCTAATGGTCTAATAGTCTATACTTAAATAAGTACTGCCAGGAGGATGTGCATAGGCCACTACGGAATTTAAAATATGGAATTTAGTCAGCCTAAGGGAAACGGTATTCCAAGGAAGTCTTTCAGAAGAGCTAAGGTGGGAATCACATGCCCCGTGATTGCCCAAACATGAGAGAACAAGACAACTTTGGGAAATCACCAATAGTTATCCGTGCATCAAGTTTAGAATTTTAAGAGTAGAAGTTGATGGTAGAAAGGTAGATGCGAGTTAGAGCAGGATGAATATCATTTGAAATGCCAAGCAGTTAGTTTTGTAACCTGCAAAATGAAGAGTTGATGATTTTTAAGCAGAGGAATGGTATAGTAAGATAGAATTTGAGAAGGACCATTTGCAGTATCCTGATGGAAGATGAATATTGAGGTGTACAAATTTTAACCTAGAACCAGGGTAGATTAGAAATACTTGTATCTTGAATAGGCAAAATCAACCAGATTTACTTGGTGAATTCAAGGATGAGGTGTTTGGGAAGGTGAACTGAGTTTTCTGGATTGGCCCCTGGTGAATGATATTCACTGAGAAAAGCAGTACTTGAAGATGGGGACATGAGCACAGTTTTGGATAAGGTATGTTTGGATGCCTGGCTGGCAAGGATGAGGTCCAAAAGATGATTGGCTATATGGGTCTTGAGTTTAAGGGTGGGGTCTATGTGATGATACAGATTTGGAATTTGTCTTGTTGGTTGAAGCTGTGGGTGTTATATAGGGCAGTGATGTTTTTCACCCCGATTTGGGATCTCTTTCGTATTTTCTATTTTCTAGTTGGCATGCCTACCCAGCTTTGATACAGTTTTATATCTAGTGGAGGCTGTGGCTCCTTTGTCTGCAGGCGCAGAGATGGAAGTGTCTGCCTATTTCAGTCCCTAGGAGCAGACATTAGCTAATGATTAACTGTTACAGAAATATGAGAGCTTAGCTGTTTAGAGCAAACTATGAGGTATAATTTGCCATCCAGGATGTTATCCCAAATTGCATCTTTGCTTGGTTTGTTCCTAGTCCCTGTCCTGCTTCCTTACTTCCTTACCAAGCTCACTGGGCAGCATTTCCTTAACAGATTAACTGCCATGTGAGTTTTATTTAATATATGCTAGTTTTGACCCTGGGGCCTCATGAAGCACATATAACTCACATGTCTCTTGCACATTGGCACACTAAAAATGAAATGCTTTTTTTCTTGGGGCCGTGGTGTTTTATTAGGTCAAGAGACATGTGAGTTATACATCCTTCATGAGGACCTGGGCTTAAAATGAATGTGAGTTAAATACAACTCACATGGTAGTTAGTGTACTTGACCTAATACAACACTGTAGCCCCAAGGAAAAAGAAGCTTTTTTTTTTTTTTCCTAGTGTGGTAGTCAATGTGTTAAGGAATTGATGAGACACAAAATCTTAACTCAGGGTCTATTTATGGGAATACCTACTTACGAGTTATCATAAATAAGACCATCCTAGAAAAGTATATAAAATGAATAAGAAAAATATTCAAGTAAGGGACTCAAAAGATATTAGCAGTTAAGGGTGAGCTATGAGAACCGTGATCTTGAATTTCATGATTTTGAATAGAGCCATCTTAGGTATTAAAAAAAAACATCTTCTCAGACCAGACCAGATGGTTTCTTCACCCTCTGCTCTATTTCTTGCAGGATGGAATTCTTGCTACTGGTAAATGTGAATAAATGAGGGGTTATCTAGTGAGGGTTATGATGACACTGTTAGCAAGGATGCTGATAAACATAAATTGACCAGAATAGAGAATTAACCCTGGACCAGGGCCAAGTGGATATTGTCGATTGGCTTATTAGGAAAGAATGAAGATTTAATATGTCATATATGGGAAGGAATTATAATTTTGGCCCCCCTTTCAATCAATGTTATGTTATGACATATACATATGTATATATATACACACACATATATATGCATAATTATTTTTAATTACTGCACTGCATACTATCTATTATGATTGAATAAATAAATAGTATTTCCTTGATGGATATCTTGGTTTCTCCCATGTTTTTCTTAGTATGAATGATACTGTGTTGAACAAACTGGTACACATATTTCTCTTCTTATATTTGATTATCGCCTTCTCAGGGAAAATGTCTTCAAGTGGGGTTTGTCAGGTAAATGTATATGTGTTACACACTTTTACGTAGGTAATTATATGAATGTTTAAATTAAATAGGTACATATATGCAAGTACATACTTTATCATCTTATTTTCTCATAATTCAATGTCACCTCTATTGTATGCCACCATTTCCACTTAATAACAGAGTATTATTTAGCTAATTGTAGGTAAAATAAGCCCAATAAAGAACCCTTAAACTTAGTTAATATAGGTTAACTATTCCACCACGTCAAAGTTTTGATTTTTTGTTCTGGTTTCCCCTTACTGCATTCTCTCTGGGAGAGGACAGGTGCTGCTGTGACCAGGGTCAGGTAAGGGAAGAGCTGATCAAGACTATCTCTTGGCATTAAAGGCATAGTGTTTGTTCCGTGATAACCAGGCTGAGATTTTAATGGAACCCTGCTTAGTATTTCTGAGAGGCAGCCTATGGTCCTCAGGTTTCTGATTACTGCTGGTTGGAACAGTAACCAACCTGGGGCCCTGTCATCCTGGTGGCAGGACCCCTGAGCAGCCTGTTGGCTTTTTCTCTCAGCAATTCTTCTCATCCCACTCAACACACTAGAACTTTAGATCCTGTTCAAGCAGCTTGGGAAAAGTAGAAGGTTTAACATTCTCTCCTTCATAAACCTTTTTGCTTAATCTTCATTAGAAAAAGCTAAGGTCACTAGGTAATTCTGGAGAAAGTAAAGTGGAGCTTGAGCTTGAGGAAGGTAGTTAAGTTTGAGAGAGCACCTGAGAAAACACTGAATATGGGAAGGAAATGTTAAAACACATTCCGGACCATGAATTTTTAGTAGAAAAAAATGGCCAAATATATGACACATTCTCCTTCATTGCTCAGTGACAGCAAGGGGATGAAGACTGGGTGAGGATGGAAGGAGTGTGTGATTGGAAGCTTGGAATTAAAACAATACGCAACAACCAACTGGACAGATGGTAGGTTACGGTCAGGGAAGGAAATAATGGGGTTTGTAGTTTAAAGGTGGAAGGTTTGGTGTGATGAAAAACTTTACGAGGAAGGGATTGGAATGAAGCAGTGAACTTCCCAATAATGAGAAAGTCGAATCACTGTGAGGCTTGGGATTTGCGCAGAAATCAAAGCTATTTAGGATGGAAGTTGAACTTGGGGCAAAGAGGAAGACACGTTTCCAGGTTCTAAAGTGTTCGGAAGCAGGGAGAGAAGTTACTGAGAGTTAAATGGAATGAAATAAAGATAATGTGAGTGACCATAGCAAGGAGGAGCTTTATATTACAGGACAAAAGCTTGAGAAGAGAACAGATCTGTGGTGAACAAAGAAAACAAGGAAAGTGAAAGCCAGGAAATTGGGATATTAATCAATCTCTCTATCTTTCTTCCCCAACTCCAGAGCTACAAGATATAGACAGGAATGAGATGGGCTACTCTTAGGAGACAGCCAGATTTCAGGGAAGGCAGAGAGATCCCCATAGTTCATTTGGCAGGTGACTCAGGGAGCGGGAAGAGCCAAACCTCCAGAAAGTGAGAGTTTACAAAGGAATAAAGATCTGGTGGTGCTTGTGTTGTAGATGACAGGAAAAGCAGACAGGACTGAGTGAAAAATTTAGTTGACTGTTCTGAAGAGAAAGTTCTGGAAAGACCTTTCCTCCATAACTGTTCGCTCTCTCTGACTGAGGTCTCTGGAGTTTGTAGGTCTCTATCTTCTCTTGCTGTGGCCTATTAAGCAGGAAGTGCTTTGGCTGGAGGTTCCAAACAGAATATGATTAAGACTCCTGTATAAACCCAGGAGTTATATGTTGGGATTCAGTGTGGATGTGCTTCATGTTTCCAAAGAAAGTAGAATTCACCTATAGGACAAAGCAGTTGAAATTTGAATGTGACCCTAGCCAACACTGATTGAGTTTCTCCTGTTGTGTTGTGTGGTATAATCAGCAAAAATGTTATTAAAAGGCTTGAAAGTCTTCTTTCCCAATTCAGAAGCTAATGGCAGCAAAAGAAACAGTTTATTTCATCTAGAATCTACAGATTCTAAGAGGGGGCGAGGTGAACAGAAGCCCTCTTCATAGCTAAATCTGACTAATTCTCTTGCTTTCCTGTCATCCTTAACTCTTATCTTTTTTTGGTTATCATAACAAAAACTGAACCCTAACTATCAAGTTAGGAAAGGCACAAAACAATAATCAGTAGAGTAAATGAGAGGAAGATCGATGACAGCAGGCCTGTTAGTTTCTTGCTATCCTTCCCTCTTCTCTGAGACAGCAGTAATAGTATCAGGCGAGTGTAGGGGCTGTTTCACGTTGCGGCCCTGTCATCGCTAAAGATCTCAGGCTCGAGTTGGATCCTGGCTTTGCATTTCTGTTCTGTCTTTAATCAGTCATTTCCTGTTTTCTGTGAGTTAACAGTTCCTTTGGTGGGTTTGTTATTTTTTTTTCCCTCTGAGTCATCTTACTTGATAATGTCAGCCATGGACTCACTGGCACATGCTGTATTGTCAATCTGTGATTCTCACTTTGGGCCTTTTCTGTTGCTTGTGTCTCTTCTACTTTCCATTTCCCTTTGGTCGCCATCCTCTATTTTAGGAGAACTCAATCCACGTGCAGAGAAATATTATAGGTTAATCTCAGCATGATGTGTGAGAAAGAGACCTTGGAAACAGGATGAAACTTGGAGTGTCATAATTCTATTTGCAGAGACTTGATCCTTGCTTACATGGACTGATCACAGTTGCTGAAAAAAAAATAACTCTGTGATATTTTCATGGATTCAGCCATATGGCACCGCCCTACCTGAACCATCATTCTGTTTTCCCTTACAGACACTGAGGAATGCAATATGGACATCCCGTCTGACTACACAGTATACAAACTCTTTACCTAATGTTGCAGATGGGTTTCATATATCCAAGGGGCTGTTTATTAATGTGGATATTTTTTCTCTCCCTTATTTACATATTGCTCAGAAGCCTGCCTACAACATGGAAATGATTTGCATGCATCTCATTTCTTAGGAGGAAAGCACACTCCCACATAATAGGGCACACCAGTTAACAAAGAGGCGAGTCATCTGGGGGCCTCTATTTCCACATCTTGTGGGGGTATTACCATAAAAGCACTCGCTACACAGAGCAATCTCCGGAAATTATGTGGAATCTTGAGCAAATAGAAAGTGGTGCTTACATGCGTGGAGAAGCCAAAGTGTGGTAGAAGGCGCGGGGTGGTAGAAGGAGTTGAGGGCTTGGGATAAGAGGAACCAAAGACATATTTCAGACTTAGCTATTTGGCACCTGTACGGTCTTGGCAAAGATTTCACCTGAGCAGGCTGGTTGGTTATCTATGAACTAGGAAAAGTAACATAAGTCAGGTAAAGCTATTATGAGGACTGTATACTATGTATGTGTTATTAAACATGGGCTGTTAAAATTATTTAGGAATTATCATTCTCTATGCTTCCACGGGACAAAGAGTGCTTTCAGGAAGAAAAGATGATTTTTCTTTAATCATTTATCTTCACTCCACAGGAGTTCTTGACGTGTATATCCCCGGTACCCAGGGAAATGCCTGGCAAATAGTAGATGATCAATCCATGTTTGTTTATTTAACTACAGAATTGATTCATTCTTACAAAAAATGTTTAATGTGTATAAATAAGTATTCACATTTAGGGAGATAGGATCAAAATTTTATAGATGATTACTGGACAATTTTCTCGCAGGAAGAGAAATTAAATATGAGAGGAGATATAGATTGTTTTTCTCTCTTTACCTGGCTCAACTCTTGATTTAGAAGGGGAAACTTGACCCACGGAGAACAGCGACAAAAGAACAGGAACATTATACAAGTGAATTTCTTTATTTTTATTACCGTCTTCCTTCAATAGAATGTTAGGCTGCCAGAGATTTTATCTGCTTTATTATCTGCTAAAAATCTGTTCATTGTGTAGAACAGTGTCTTGAACATAGTAGTTGCTCAGTATTTATTGAATAGATTTCCTTTTCTTTGTATCTAATGCCTAGAAAGTTTATAATAATCCATCTTTCCTCATCTTTATCTCCAAAATTATGAAGTCCATATATTCTTTTACCCAAGTATGTATTCCAGTATTTATTTTCATTTTTAATGAAAGTATTTCTTGTTTTGTTATTATTTTCTACTTCCATCACTTGGAAGAAATGGGTATCTAAATAATTTGCCCTGTTCGCCTAAAGTGTTTCAATCAAAACACCTAAATTTGGTTATCCATAACAATCAAATTAGTGTTTTTGTTTTGTGTTGTTTGTCTTTGTATCTCAGTCGTGGTATTTCAGGTATTTCTGAATGGAGAAGAACTTGACTAGCATGACAAGTTTTGTGGGAAAAAAATGTATATTAATTATTTTCTCAGAAAATAATTTCTCAGAACTTCATTTTTTCATTTCTATCAGAGAAAACTTCCAGATGGAGGGCAGATCATCAGATCACATTTTTCTGTTATCTTATGGAACATTCGCTTTGCAAGCTGGGACATGATGATCTGACCATGTAACTTTCACAGCATAACTGGGTATACAGCTTATGCCCCGAGCCTTTAATTTTTACATTTACTCTGGCACCTTCAGAAAGCCTATGGTCTGAATCTTTCAATTTGTGTTCCGTTAGAAGTTGGTGACTTTTTTTTTTGTTGTTCGTTTGTTTGCATAAGAAGTAGAAGTTGGTGAAGTTCTAAGCTCTACTAACTCTAACAGGCGCTTGATGGGAACCAATAAAAAAATCATAGATTATTCCCCAAGCCAATTAACATATTTACTGGAACTAGAGTGGGGTTAGCATAAATTGAATTTCTTGTTCTTCATTAGCTCTTCTTATAGTAAATTTTCCAATAAGTCCAGCTGGCCATAAAACAAGAAATCATACAAATTGGGGAAGAATTAGTGATTGAGCAGAAATGTGGATTCTAGATCCCCCTCTTCTGTTTTATTGGTTGTGTGACCCTTGGCAAGCTGTTTAAACTTTGGGACCACTGACTCCTCAAAGGAAGGGTTTCAATAACGTAATTTTGATATCCTTTGTGTTTCTAAAATTTTTATAATCTACAAACCAGATGAGCTGACTCTTAACTCTTGAAAATCAATACAAAGTTACATGAAACTAGGGTCTTTCCGTCACAATGTGCTCTTTGAAATAACAGCCAGGACTCCTTAGTCTTGTTTATATTTATATTGCAAAATACCACGTCAGTGACAGGTCTTGTCCTAGACAATGTCATGCACCAGAAATACACTTTAAAGCATTTGAGGGGTTCAAAAGATCACTCAGAATTTGCCTCTTACAAACCGAGGAAAAAACAAACTGACAAAAACAGGTTCCAAGGTCTCAGCATGCTCTGAAATATATTCAATATATATATAAAAAAAAAAAAACAGAAATAGCAAGCACACCAGTTGTTTATAGACCATGGTAGAGCTCAGGCATGCGTGTGGCTTATCTCTCTATATTAACATGTTGACAACAGAGCAATAATGATGTTTAATTCAAACAATCTTTTTATGGCAGTCAGTATGTGTGAAATATTTTTGATAAATTCATCACGTTTTTGTGTTCCAGGATCATCTTGCAAAAGCAGACTCGAATCCTTCCTAAATGCATGGTCCTTCGATTTGAACTGATAGAATATTATGACTTCCTTTGTCTTCTGTTTTGTGATTTTGCCAGTAGTTGAAACAAGGAGAACAATAGAGTGTACATGAATAGAATTGAGCATCGCAGAAGGTGTAAAGATACTGAAAGCTGACAAAAAGGGAGCACTAATGAACAACAAAAAAAAAAAATTGGCTTCATTTCTGGAGCTAGGGAGTTCTGTAACTAGATCTTTGTATCTTTTGTTTTCCTTTTTAGGACAAATAGTTCACTCCAAGGGATTTAATTCCTTCCCTAGTAGCTATATACAATTTATTCCAACTCACATGAAGTTTATTTAATGGATACCTAAAAGAAAAAGATAAAATGGCACCGGTCTTGGTGGGGAAAGGTTTCCAGATGAAAAACAACAAGAACAAACATTGCTTACTGATTTAATTATGTACATTTTCTGTATGATTCTTGCTCTAATTCTGACCATGAAGCAATCTTTAGCAGAAAGTCGATGGCTGCATCACAGTGGTGTTTCATAACATAGAAGCATTTGTTCCAGAAGTTCAAATGCAGTTGTTTATGGCGACTTCAAGTCTGTCTTAGACACCCTCCTTTATTTTTTCACCTTTCTCAGAGCACCATGCTGCCACCTGCTTTCTGTCAACTTGGAACTTAGTACCTTTCCCCTGAGCTCCCCATGCTGCCAGTTTCTTCAAAGAAGTACCCCTTTCTGGGTGGCACCTGTGGCTCAAAAGGGTAGGGTGCTGGCCCCATATGCTGGAGGTGGCGGGTTCAAACCCAACCCCGGCCAAAAACTGCAAAAAAAAAAAAAAAGAAGAAGAAGAAGTACCCCTTTCTCCAGAATTAACACTTCAGACCCTTCTCCCCCAGTTAGTCTGTTCTTTGTATATATTAATGTATATGGAAGCATGATTAGATTTGGCTCTGGTATAATTTGCATTTTTCATGTTTGCATTTTGCTTGTTTTCTAATCTGTTGCCCAGGCTAGAATGCCATGGAATCAGCCTAGCTCACAGAACCTCAAAACTCCTATGTTCAACTAATCCTCCTGCTTCAGCCTCATTAGCACCTGGTACTGCAAGTGCCCACCACAACACCTGGCTAATTTTTCTATTTTCAGTGGAGACAGGGTCTCACTCTTGCTCAGACTGGTCTTGAACTCCTGTCTTCAAGGGGCCCTCCCACCTCAGTCTCCCAGAGTGCTGGGATTATAAGTGTGAGCCATTGTGCCCAGCCTCAATGTTACTTTTTAATGGAAAAGAACCTTTTATTGTTGGTTTTACTCAACTCTTATTATCAACCCCTCTTCATCCATTGCCTCAAACTTATCTTGCCAATAAAACATCTCATTTGGTTACTTTGAATTCTTTCACATTTGTTGAAAAATAACTGTTTTCTTTATAAAAAAAATTATTTTGTGGAGAAAACATTTTGTCTTTCCCCCCTAGACTATGTAACCCCCAGTTTTTTACTTTGATATTTCTACCTGCCATTACACTAGATCCATAGCTCAGAGGTCCTAAGGGAGAGAACCTTAATCATTTGTTCCCAGGCACAGTGGGCCACTAGCCTCACCTGCCACACAGAACAATCCCCCCTCATCCTCCTCCTTGCAGGATCTTTGCCGGTATTTCCAAGGAGGTGAGGAGACTCAGAATTGCATTTTCAGTTTCTGCCTCTGTTCTCTCTTCCCTGTTGTCCCCCCTTTCCTTGCTTGCCTCCAGGTCTCTCTCACCTTGGTGTAGAGTCATGGACTCTGTTCCCCAGTATCTCAGGCCACCTAGGGAAGTTTCCAGCTGCCTCCACTTATTGATCGTTGGCAATAAATTCTCCTTCTATCCAGCCGGAAAAGAGTCCAGATTTCTGGTGGTGGACCAGTTTCAGAGTAACATGGGGTGCTGTCAGGTGTACCCTGCCAGGGTTCTGCTCTTGAAATTCCATCTCCAGATGGGCTGTAGAATTTGCCTGGCAAAACCAGTTTGGGGCCTCACTCATGATACCTTTTCTCGGAGGAAGCTCTTTGTTTCTGCTTATGGTCTAGCTTCTATTTCTATCCCTTTTAATCTATCAGACATACGAGTGTATGTTTGGAATCCTATTGAAGACTGGGTTCAAGTTCTCCATGATGTTCGTACACAAATCAGAGGATGTGGCTATTGACCTCTGATTAAGTTTCTGTAAGAAGATAAGGAGCCTTTGTCTCACCAGCGTCAGCTGTGGCCCAAATAAATCATGTTACACCACATTTCTTCATTTGGTCAGAGTGCTTTATTTACATTTATTTTGAGTACAGAAAGGAGAAAGACCTTTTTCTTCACTGCTAGTCTAAATATTGTATTGGCAGAGCTGCCTGCTTTGGTACTGGCTTGGGGAGAGTGAATGGCGGGGCAGATAGGGGTTAGTATGACTCCATGTTTTTTGTTATAAGGTATTCTTTAAGTCCTCATCTGTGAGTTGTTTTCTTTTCTTTTCTTTCTTTTTTTTTTTGGAGACAGAGCCTCAAGCTATCCCCCTGGGTAGAGTGCCATGGCATCACAGCTCATAGCAACCTCCAACTCCTGGGCTCAAGCGAGTCTCCTGCCTCCGCCTCCCAAGTAGCTGGGACTACAGGCGCCCG
>CAUYQV010111534.1:0-13197 GCA_963574575.1 Galagoides demidoff
TGTTATATAAGAGCCTTACCTGAATTATCATGGCAAAAGGAGTACATTTTCGTTTTAAAGGACAGAATTGAGTTTAAAATTGACAAGTTCATGATTAAGTCATCACAGGAAAGTATTTATATTTTTTAAGCAAAGGTATTATTTCAAAAGCTACAGAGGGGTGGTGCCTGTGGCTCAGCAGGTAGGGCACCAGCCCCATATACAGAGGGTGGCAGGTTCAAACCCAGCCCCGGTCAAACTGCAACAAAAAAAATAGCCAAGCATTGTGGGCATTGTGGTGGGTGCCTGTAGTCCCAGCTGCTTGGGAGGCTGAGGCAAGAGAATTGCCTAAGCCCAGGAGTTGGAGGTTGCTATGAGCTGTGACACCACAGCATTCTACCAAGGGCAATAAAGTGAGACTCTATCTCTAAAAAATAAATTAATTAAATAAAATAAAAAATAAAAAGCTACAGAATATTTTGTTAACCAGTTTGATGAGAGTATTTCAAAATGTATATGAGAACAGCACACTGTACCCCATGATTGCATTAATGTATATAGTTTACTATAAGAAATAATAATTTAAAAAAGCTACAGAATAGTGTGATTGTTTAATCTCAATAAATATCTGAGAGCATGAAGAAAAAAGAGATAAATAAAAACATATTTTACATTCTAAAGTTCAAAGAGGATCAACATTTTTAGTTCTTATAGTCCACATATCTTTGAAAAAGAAAATATAGTTGATTTGATGCATATCTATCTAAATGACTGAAAATGACTGTACTCCATATCATTTACTAATAGTTTGGGTATAGACTTTATTCTCAGTTCTACACAGATATAAAAAGTATGAGTACAAGTGAAACTCTCTAAGAGTAGAATCAGAACGTTTTAAAACAATAACTGAGAAAATGACATGAAGGCTGTGTTGATCAGTTTGATGGAAGTATCTCAGATTGCATGTGAAAACCCCACACTGTATCCCAGAAGTGCATTAATGTACATAGTTACCATTCAATTAAAAAAAAAAAAACCTCAAAGGGTGCTATGCTGAAAAAAAAAAAAGAAGGAAAACTTTGTATTAACCTCCCTAGACTTACCATCATTTTAATTTCTTTTAAAAAATATTAAGCTCATTCTATCTACACAAAAAAGTACTGTACTAAGCATTGTGGGAGGAGTGTATAGAGGAAATAAAGGACATTTCTCTGGCCCTTTAAATCATATAGTTATATATGAATCATATAGTTATATAGAAAAGACAAACACAGTAAGCCCAGACTATGAGCCTATTATGTCTGAGAGATTACACCCAGAGTGGTGAAAAGATAGGGAGGGAGTCAGACCATGAATGCTAGACAATTGGACCTCGATTATTTGAAGGGGATAATGGTTATGTATCAAGTCGATCTGGGCAAAATCCTGAAGAAGAGAATTGGGGTAAAGGTCAATAGAAACCAGAAAGTGTAAGAGCTTTTATGTTCAGATTCCTGCGAGTGTTCTCCTATGAGCCCAGCTCTCCCTGCTCTCTGTGTACTGTCCAATAATGAAGTACCAAGCACCTCCCTCCCTCTCCTCCAACGTGGCCACAGATCTTGTACATTCGTAAAGTCGAAAGAAACAATGGCAGCAGCTAACTGGATGGACTCAACAATCTGAAGGTGGGGTAAGGTGCACCCACAGGTACAAAACGTATCTCTAATCTGCAAACTGTGAGTGAGAGCTGGTGGTGGCCAGATGAAGAGCGGGTTGCCTTTGGAAACATTGTAGAAGATGCCTGCGTGCAACAGGCTTCTGACTTCCATACGGTGATAGGAGAATGGCCCTGGACTTGGAGACGTTGGTAAATGTTATATTCCGGAAAATGACTAATAGGGAGACGAGACAATTACAGGGGATGTTTGAACAATGACCAGAGTTCACAGTGCTTATGTGATGGCTTTGCTAGGTCCGTTCTACCACTGGTCCACATTTAAGCCACGGGGTTAAGCCACCAGGTCATCGGCACCTTTACCTCGTACACTTAGGGGCAGCCTCTCAGTGTCTCAAGAACGATGTACAGATAATTTCATACCCCCACCTCCTTTTTATTATCATTAAATTTGGTATTTTTTATTTATCTCAACTACCTTGTATTGAAGTTCCTCCTTTGCTGACTAAGAAAAGCTTTCTGAAAGTCTGAAATGTGGCAACCTCGTTTACAGACGTGACAGATAAAAATGTAAATAAAACTTTTATCTTGTGAGTAGCCTGAGGGAGACAGTGAAAACAGCTATATTTCTACATAAAATGCTTAGAATAGCACTTGGCACAGAGAAATAACTATGTAGGTATTATCAATATTAGCAAAAATAGCATAAATATGATATACTATAATAGGAATACAAGAGGGTGAAGAATTTCTGTTTTCTAACAATGTTTAATGCTAGTCATTATTTTTAAAAATTGTGACCACATATACATAACATAGAATTTATCAGTTTAACCATTTTTAAGTCTACAGTTCATTATTATGCAACCATTACCACCTTCGAGGTCTCTTCCCTTTTTATTGCCCTTCTAGTTTTGACAGGTAACACAACGCTTTTCCCAGTAGGTGGCGTGTCTGGTTCAACAGCCCACAGCCAGTGTTCGGAGGACTTTCTCATTGAGGTTAAAGCTTAATTATCCAGACTAAACAAAGACTTGAACCGTTTGAACTTTTTCAGAGGATTTAACTGACTTAATTAGATTTTTCTCAGGGGCAGGGATTTTGAACATTAATTCACATCCTGAGCTCACAGGCTTAGTATGGGATCCAGAAATTATTGTACATGAACCACGAATTGGGAACATTTAAACAAAATTATGTAAGCATTTTTTCTGCAAGAATAATCAATTGGTTGCAAAAGAAGTTTAAACAGGGAGAAATAAATAAATTGTGCCAGAAACAAAACTAGAACGAGTGGGCAGTTTGTTACACTATAGTTATGGATAACCAAGACTATTTCTGCAATGTACCAAATAGATCACTAAAAATTATTGGCTGGTGAAGACAGTGTGTTTTGATTTGCCAGGTATTGTAAAGAAGTCTCTGGCCTTTCTGAAAGCTAATAGTCTAAACCCAAGTTCTCATATTTCTTCAGGTAGCAAAATGATTGGAAAGCACAAAATAAAATCCAAATGACTAAATACAAAATAATTTTATGTATGTGTGAATGAATACGTGTATCTCTCATCTTGTCTCCCCACGATTTAAAGTTGCTTAAAAGAAAGCATAAAATACTAGCAGGTAATATATGTGTTAGAAGAAGAGAAAACTAGAGGGAGAGACCTCAACAGGAAGTAGAAAAAGGCGAACATGAAAATGCTTACCCTAAAACTCTTGACCTTGCTGAGGGAGAACTTGGGTTTAGCAAAAGTTTAATAGCCAATGAAGAAAGAAAAACCTTATCAGTTAGACAATGCAGTGTCCCCCCAAAATGTTCAGAAGAAGTATACTTTTATTGAGACTGAAATTAAAAATAAATTTCTCCCAGCTCAACGCTCGTAGCACAGTGATTATGGCGTTGGCCACATATACCGAGGCTGACAGGTTCGAACCCAGCCTGGGCCAGCTAAACAACAATGACAACTGCAACCAAAAACATAGCTAGGCATGATGGTGGGTGCCTGTAGTCCCAGCTACTTGGGAGGCTGAGGCAAGAGAATCGCTTGAGCCCAGGAGTTTGAGATTGCTGTGAGCTGTGATACCATAGTACTTTACCAAGGGCAACACAGTGAAACTCTGTCTCAAAAAATAAAAAAATAAAATTTCTCCCGAAAGTCTATAGAAAGAGGCCAACATGTAACATGCAGAATGTCTCTAACAAGACCAGATTTTGCAAGGCTGTTTCCTGCGCAGCCCTGAGGAGTGGCTGAAAGTTTCCCACCAAAACAGAGTCCGGTAACAATAAGTCTTCAAAGGCCACTGCTGTGTTGTCCAAGCTCATGACTTTCGGCTGGTCTGTCTTAAGCCAAAGGTAAATTTTACCTTTGAGAATTTTAGTCTCTAAAAATAGTTTTTCTTCAGGCAATGACTCATGTCATAAACATTGTTTCTCTAATTCATTATTTTGATAGCTGTTTTGTGGCACTGAGCTCAAGAGGGTATGCTCTACAAGATATAACAACCACACATTTGGAAACTTGTTATGTTTTTGCACCAGATTCCACTACAAGCAAACAGCAGTAAGAAGCCAAATGTCTCAGGGGAATCTGTGGCTAAAAAAATGTCAGTTGGGAAAATGTCTAGTAATCTAATTTCTTTCCTCCTATTTTGGCAAAGAACACCATTCTATTATGGTGAAGATATGAATATTCAAACATTCTATGTGTAGACAGAATCTGATTCTTATTTATACTTCATTGAGTATAGATTAACCATTTCTAATAATCACCTTTCTTGAAAATACAAAATGCTTGGAGTCTTTCAAATCAATAAAGCAAATATTTATTGTTAATCATTAATAGAAAAGGAAGCTTTAGTTACTGCAAAGATTATTGCTTAGCAGATCCATCAAAGAACAAACTTACAAAGTTCTACTTTATTAAGGCCTAAGCCCTAATTCCTGGCTGGAGTTATTACACATCATTTTCTCCTTAATAACTACCTATTTAATATTGTGTGATTTGTTGTAATACTCAGTATAATAGACTATAAACAATTTCTCTTAGATTTGAAATCATTTGACCTAGAACCTAGATCTTGAAACAAATATGAGCTCCCTAGACAAGATATTTGCTTTAAAAAGATACCATTTATCAATATTAAGCCATTTGCAAATAAAATCAGGTTTATATTTAACTACCTCCCTCTATCATTCTCCCCAAGCTCCTTTTTCTCACTATACTTTTTTTTCAATAATCACAGACACCACTTTCCCCCCTTTTTTATATTAAGAAAACTTCCTCTGAAGTAATCATTTTCATTACCTATTTACCAAAACCTATCTTGTCATCCTGTGTTTAGCCACCTTTAAAGCACTGGCCTACTTAAATCCAATACTACGATTTAAAAAAAAATCCCTTTCTAAAGACATTCTGCAGTGCCTTCTAATATAAATACATATGAATGTGGAGGAATATTAGATTATAGGCCCTTGGCCTTTATTTTTTCCCTTGCAGTATCACTACCATACTGAATCTATCTCGGGTCTTTGCTCTGTCTCGGACTATTAATGATCTATCAGTAAGCAAGAGTAGCTTTTTAAGTTTTTCCGTTCTTCCTCCTTTTTTCACTGCCTTTTTCCAGCAAAAATGACCCTTTTTTATTATATAACCTTCTCCTTTTCCTCTTTATCTAGCTCTACATGCAATTAAAATCTCATCTCATAGTCATGAACGAACTCTCTTCAGTAATTCATCTACTGATCGCTTACTAAGTGTGAGGGACCATTCCACATGCTGAAGAGAACCAGACAAAATTCCTATCTAATGAAGTTTGCCCACAAGTTGAAGGAGAGAGACAATAAACAGTAAGAAAAAATATAGGATGCCAGATAGGGAATCCTAAGAGGAAAATAAAGCAGAGGAGGGAACGTGGCGTTTGTGGAGTAGAGGAAGTGGGTATTGAAGGATGGTCAGGGAAGACCCCGTAACAGCGTGACATGTGGACAAAGACCAGAGGAGGTAAGGAATGAACAACACAGACACCTGGGAGAAAAACTTAGCAGGCAGAAGGAATAGCAAACACAAATATCCTGCTACAAAAGCATCCGGTAAAAGAGAACCACAAGGCTGAAGCCAGTCAACCAAGGAGAAGATGAAAGCAAAGAATAAAGTGGGTGGAGAGAGGTGGGAAGACATGGGAGGTGGGGGACAGGGTGGAGAGTTAGGTCTAGAATGTCCTGGTACTTTTTAAAAAATGAAATGGGAAGTTACTGCACATTGAACTTATGCTTTTTTTTTTTTTTTTTTTTTTGAGACAGAGTCTCACTTTATCACCCTAAGTAGAGTGTCATGGTGTCACAGCTCACAGCAACCTCAAACTCTTGGGCTTAAGTGATTTTCTTACCTTAGCCTCCTGAGGAGCTGGGACTACAGGCACCCACCACAATGCCCAGCTATTTTTGTTGTTGTTATTGTTGTTTTAGCAGGCCCTGGCTGGTTCGAATCTACCAGCCCTAGTGCATGTGGCTGGAGCCCTAAACACTGAGCTATGGTCGCTGAACCCAGCTGTGGTATTTTTAAAGAAATAGTGATAGTCCTCCAGTGAGGACTTAGGAATTGAAATTCTAGCCACCAATTGCTACGTGACAAGTTTCCTACCCTGTAAAATGGTTCAACAATGTCTACTGTGTCCATTATTCTAGTTTGGGTGAAGTAACAGGTGCAAATAGGCTTGGCTCACAGTAGGCACTTGGAATGGGTTTTTACATTTGATGAAGACTTGAACACATTCTCTTTCCTCTGGTTGGATTCTCTATGAGATAAGGTTTTCTACTATTCCAAGGTTAAAAGGTTCAGAAAGGGTAGAAATGAAGACTTTGTGAGCTGGTAGAAGGGCACAGTGACCGTAGGATCCTCCCCTACGGCAGAGGAGAGTCTCCTTTCTTCTGATAGGGTACTAAGGTGACTCCATCCAAGCCTATGGAATCCTCTAGCATCCAGACATCTCCACTAAGCCATGGACCTGAGAACATATTGGTCCTCCAGACCTGGATGCTCAAAGATCTGAAGCTCAATTGGGTCACACAGAGCTCTCAATCCTTGGCTGAACCTACTTTTCCTGTTTTTTTCCTTCCTTGGCTGGCAGCACCATTCACATGGAGATGCAAGATACGAACACAGGAGTCCTCCCACCTGTCTTCTGCTTCTCCTAATGCCTTCTGTTTCAATTAACTTTCTTTTTTTTTGAGACAGATTCTCACTCTGTTGCCAGGGCTAGGTGCCATGGTCTTAGCCTAGCTCACAGCAACCTCAAACTCCTGGGTTCAAGCCATTCTCTTGCCTCAGGCTTCCAGTAACTGGGACTACAGGTCCCCACTGCAACATGTGGCTAAAGTTTCTATTTTTAGTAGAGACAGGGTCTCACTCTTGCTCAGGTTGGTCTTGAACTTCTGAGTTTAAGGGATCCTCCCATCTCGGCCTCCCAGAGTGCTAGGATTATAGGCATGAACCATTCAAAAAGACCTAAAACTTATTTTAAAAGATAATGTAAATATTATAAATTGAAAACCAATGTCACTTGAGGTAAATAGAAAGCATCTGTAAAAAAAAAAAAAAAAACAATGGAAACAAGATATGGGCTGGGCATGGTGGCTCACACCTGTAATCCTAAGCACTTTGGGAGGCCAAGGAGGATAGATTACCTGAGCATGAGTTTGAAACCAGCCTGAGCAAATAGCAGACCCTGTCTCTATTAAAAATAGAAAAACTGAGGCAAGAGGATCACTTGAGCCCAAGAGCTGGACATTGTTGTGAACTATGATGCCATAGCACTCTACCTAGGATGACAGCTTGAGACTCTGACTCAAAAACAAATAAACAAAAAAGAAATAAGGTGTGGTTTATAGGCTTGGCACCTGTAGCTCAGCAGCTAGGGTGCCAGTCACATACACCAGGGCTGGTGGGTTCGAATCGGCCTGAGCCTGCCAAACAACAATGACAACTACAACAACAAAATAGCCAGGCGTTGTGGCAGGTGCCTGTAGTCCCAGCTACTTGGGAGGCTGAGGCAAGAGAATTGCTTAAGCCCAAGAGTTTGAGGTTGCTGTGAGCTGTGACACCATGGGACTCTACCCAGGGTGACAGCTTGAGACTCTGTTTCCAAAAAAAAAAAAAAAAAAGATGTTGTTCATATGTTATGGCAAGATCCAGTCCTCTGATGAAAGTTCTGAATTCAAGACCTGGTTGTTCTTTGTTTAAAATTGAGAGGTGGCTCTTCATATATCAAAATTCAAATGTTTTGCCAGTTTGGTACAGTAGCTCATGCCTATAATCCTATCATTCTTGGAGGCCAGCCTGGGA
This sequence comes from Galagoides demidoff, assembly GCA_963574575.1. Taxonomy (NCBI): domain Eukaryota; kingdom Metazoa; phylum Chordata; class Mammalia; order Primates; family Galagidae; genus Galagoides; species Galagoides demidoff. The sequence continues at coordinate 7,972 of CAUYQV010111534.1, forward strand.
GGATCCCTTGATCTCAGGAGTTCAAGACCAACCTAAGCCAGAGCAAGACCCATTTCTACTAAAAATAGAAAGATTAGCCAGCTGTGGTGACAGATGCCTGTAGTCCAGCAGGCTGCTGTGAGCCAGGCCGATGCCACTGTACTCTAGCCTGAGTAAATCTGGGTCTAAAAAAAAAAGACTGAGGAGAAAATATAGAAGAGGTATCAAACTAGTCCCACAGACATTCTTTTTGATGTTCTCAGAAGCAGTGAAGGAGATGGAAAAGGTAACAATTGCTGCAGACTGCTTCAGAATGAGATCCAGGGTTATGGAATGTCTTTTCCAGCAGCTCCTAACATTACTTCTGTCTTACATGACCTACAGAAGAAAGTCTAAATTCCTTAGCTCAGTATAAAAGGCTTTTCAGATACTCTTCTGTCCCTTTCTACCTTGTGGGCTCTTTCCTGCCACATTCCAACAGTCACTGAAAACTCTGGCCATAAATCTATTTACTCTCCCAATTTACTCTCAAGTTGTCTGTTTCAGGAATTGATAAACAATGTTGTAAATGACATATAAACACAAACTAATTTTTTTTTTTAGAGACAGAGACTCACTATGTCACCCTCAGTAGAGTGCTATAACATCACAGCTCACAGCAACCTCAAATTCTTGGGCTGAAGTGATTCTTTTGCCTCTGCCTCCCAAGTAACTGGAACTACAGGCGCCTGCCACAGTGTTGGCCTGGTTATTTTTTTGTTGCAGTTGTTACTGTTGTTTAACAGTCCCGGGCTCGGTTGAGCCCTCCAGCCTCGGGGTATGTGGCTGGCACCATAACCACTGTGCTATGGGTGCTGAGCCAACACAAACTAATTTTAATTATGCCGTTTAGAACTGCCCACTGGGCATAGTGGCTCACGCCTATAATCCGAGCACTTTGGGGAGCTAAAGTTGGAGAATTGCTTGAGGCCAGGAATTTGAATCCAGCCTGGGGAACAGAGCAAGACCCTGTCTCTAAAAAAGATAAAGAAATTATCATGCGCCTGTAGTCCCAGCTTCTCAGGAGGTTAAAGCAGGAGAATCACTTGAGCCCAGGAATTCAAGGTTATAGTGACCTATTATCAGGCCTCTGCACTTCAGCCTGTATGACAGAGTAAGTGTCAGTCTCTTAAAATTATAATAACAATAAAAGTGCCCACCAATGATGTTTGCCTCTTATCCCTAGTAGCCCAGCTAAAGAGGCTATTGAGTGACTGAGGAAGGCAAGGAGGGAAAGAAAGTTAGTAGGAAGGTCAGGTTGACCACGGTCTTGAAGATGCTTTTTTTTTTTTTTTGAGCCAGAGTCCAAGGGCCACTTTGTTGCCCTTGGTAGAGTGCTGTAGTGTCATAGCTCACAGCTCACTTTGACTCTAACTCTTGGGCTCAAGCAATTCTCTTGCCTCAGCCTCCTCCCCAGTAGCTGGTACTATAGACACCCACCACAATGCCCTGCTATTTTTAGAGGTGGCACAGAGAGGTGCTGATGGATGTCCTTCCTGAGCCCCTATGTGCCTGAAGCAGAGAGAAGGCAGTAGTGCTTCTACAGAAGAGAACTTGAGCTGAACAGTAAAGTGGTAAGGACAGATTTTATTCAGGAACTATCATAGGAAAAAGAGGCCCCAGTGTAGAACTAGGCTCAATTCTGAACACAGCACAGACAAATGGGGATTTATAGCCAAGGAGCAGGTTAGAGGGGGGTGGAAGATGGAAAAAATACCAAGGGAGAGTGGGTTCTGGTTAAAAAGACTAAGATTCCTGCTGAAGGCAGGCCAGAATCACTGGCCATCAGCTGGGGGATGGTGGAGGAAGAAGGATCTGATCAGATATTGATGGGGGGGCCTCAGGCTAATCTGACTAGACAGGGTTTTTGCTATAACTGGGCTATGCAACCACGATGGGCATGGAAGCTCAAAGGTCAAAGCTGAGTTGAGAAGTTCAGAGGAGCCTGAAGTTTTGCCAAGGAGATAGAGCACCTTTGTCACTAGCTCCTTGAGCCTCCCTGAGTAAGTCAAGACACCACTTATTCCATCTGTTCCTTTCCACTTTGTTGTAGGAACCTGGACTCTATTTGGCCCTGCCTGGTGCATACTTTGGTGGGTGCTGGGAGGGGAGGGTCTGCTCCTTCTTTCTACCCTCTGACAGTCCCCAGCTGCAGTGGCCACTTACTCCCAGCATGCTCTCAAGCTGCCTGAGTACAAGTTTGGACCCGGCAAGTGGGGGCACTCAGGCATCTGAGGGAGGAGCCAGGCAGAGGGGAGAGGATTCTTCTGGAAGGGCAGTGGGCAGATTGCGTCCTGAGCTTTGAGTGTGGCGTCAGGGGTCATAGAACCAGGTACTCTCAAAGGGGTCAGGTTCTGGCTAAGCAAAAATTGCCATTTTTGCAGCTTTACTCTGTCGCTGTCCACTTGGGTTACCTCAGCAGTCTTTGGGTGGCTCCCTGCTGTCCACCTGGACCCCCTGCCATGAGCCTATCCATCTTGGCAAATCTGACCTGCTCCCTGCCTGATGCCTTCTGCAGCTGCCCACAGACATGGGGTCCCCATAGGTGCATTAAGCTCTAGCTACAGAACCACACAAGCCCTTGAACTTATCCCAGGCTCCTACCTCCAGGCCCTTGCTCAGGCCAGAGTTCCCTCTCCCATGTCCCAGTCTCTGGCCACCTGTCCTGGGAAGGCCAGGGACCTCCTCCCTTCTGCTTCTCCTTAGTTGCTAGCTCACAGCCTAATGCCCTGAGGGTCAGGTCCTGGCTAGCATGTCGCCCTGAGACCGGTCATTCGCATGGTGCAGGCTCAGCTCACACTGAGGCTGGGAAGGCTGCTGTTTCCCTCTTGCCTCAGCCCATCTCTGACAGCCATGCCCTTCCCCCACCATGCCCTCAAGGGTGGGCATTCTGGCTAAACTGACTGGACAGGATTTTTGCTATCACTGGGCAATGCAACCATGCTCAGGGAAAGGTGAACAGCAGCATCCATGTGAGTATCTGTTTTTCTTGTTCAGGCTGCTTCCTACTCTCTCAGGGCACAGGCCTGGACAGGCCTGGGGCAGGTTGCCAGCCAGCTCTGTCTTTGCTTCCTCCTGCTGGAATGAGATGCTGGGTGACAGGCAGACCAGTTGCCAGTACAGTTTGGCTTCTCTTGGTAGAAGGCCTTGAACCCTTTGTAGGAGAGGCCGGGGCTTTTTGTTGGAATGGGTTCCTTCCCCAATGTTCCTTGAGTTTCCAGCCCACCAGCTGCCCTGTGGAGGGGCAAGTGATTGGTAGGACTTGGCATATCTAGAACCCAGCCTATTATACCAAAAAGTAGCACCAAACCTATACTGATTCCTAATCATCCATGATATAGAAAGCTGACACCTGCTTACATTTAGAATTGTTATCAAAACACCCTGTCACTACTAGGTAGGGTTGCAGTTTGGAGTTCTGAGAACCCCAAGGTAAGTTCGCAGCTCTCTGTGGGTGGGCGTGGGCTCCAGGCTTGCCTGGGCACAGCAACTCCCCATGCCCTTTTGCCTTTGCTCTTGCTGTCCTCTCCCTGCTGACTCCTGCCCCACCAACTCCATGTGTGGCTCTCACATCCTTTGCATGTGATTCCTTGGAGCTCAGCCCCATTAGGCCTGTCTCTCCACTCACTTGACAGCTGGCCTCTTCAGAGGCCTCCAGCAGTGAGCACAGGGGCTTAGCACACGCTTGGATGTGATACTTGTGTGCTTAGTATAAACAGGTCATCATGCTGATGGTGCACATGCACATGTGTGAACACACTGCTGAGAATGAAGAGTGTTTATTTGTGTGTGTGGGGTGTGTGTGTGCAAGCCAGGAGAAAAGGGATACGTTTACAGGTCTCAGAGGGAGGGAGAGGTATGATTTTGAGTAGGCAGAGACCCTGTGCACCACCTACAGGAAGTGGTGGCCAAAGAGGGCCAATGGCCAGGCTTTTCTGGGACTATGAAATTCATGATACCTGAGCAGTAGTCCACAGGGTGCTTTTAGGAACACTGCTGCCACACAAGAGCTTCACAAGATACTGTGCACAAAGGGGAGAGGGAGTAAGAAGACCCCTATGGTCGTGCCCAGATTCCCTGCCTACCGCACTTGGGGCAGCTAGCCCTGACTCTGGCAGCTTCAGACTCAGGTGGTCAGAGGCTCAGGACCAATGACTTTAGGACTTGTATGGCCCATGTGGGACAGGACAACACTGCTCTCAGTAGGCACAAAGATGACCATGGGTTGGAGGAGGGTTATCTGCCCAGGCCTAGCCAGTCTGAGGCCATTGGCAAACTCCACACCCAGTACCCCATCCAGGCCTGTGGGAGGCAGAACTAAATGGAAGGGGTTGAGAGGGTTAGTAGAGAGAGGATTTTCATTTATCTAACTTTAAAATAAGCATTGATATGAAGTCTCCTAGCAAGTGGCTTATGTTTAATTCTCACAGAATAGAGAGTAGTCCCCTGAGGACACTTTGGTTTTGTAGTCACAGGTGTGAGATAGGGCAGGGGAATTAGGGGGGCTGCCAGCCTAATTTTGATCAGAGACATGCTAAGCTCAGAGGACTGTAGGGGCTTTGTCTGGCTGCACCATTCTGTGTCCTGCACTAGATGAGTTCTGGGGACCCTGCCTTTCATGAGAGGTGAACCTCAGAGAAAAGAGCCAAAGGCTCTCTACCCTGGAGGAGGGCATCAGCTGAGTGGGACTTGGGGTGACCCTTGAGAGACCCTTTGGAGGGCAGGAGCCTGCTAGGTGGGGAGAGTCTGGTGGACTCTGCCTTTGAAAATCTCTGTAGGATGGGTGGTGCCTCTGGTTCAGTGGGTAGGGCACCACCAGCCCCATATGCTGAGTGAGGGTGGCAGGTTCAAACTCGGCCCCATCCAAACTGCAACAAAAAAATAGCTGGGTGTTGTGGTGGGTGCCTGTAGTCCCAGCTACTTGGCAGGCTGAGGCAAGAGAATCGCCTAAGCTAGGGTGACCAGATTTTAACATTTGTAAAGTGGGACAACATGGCTGGGGGGCGGGGCAAGGGACGGGGCAGGGGACAGGGCAGGGCAGGGCCTGACTACAATGCAAACTTTGACAAGCAGTTCTCGATAATCACTTCTCAACAATTATTTGTTATTATTACAGTTTAACATTATAAAATTAACAAAAATAATACGAAACTCATATCCTGGTGAAATAGCCACATGGCAGCCGAAAACTGTATATTCCCCTACTGC
>CAUYQV010111536.1:0-26088 GCA_963574575.1 Galagoides demidoff
CTGTTTTACCAATGTTAAAATCTGGTCACCTTAGTGTAGAATGATAAGTAATCTAGCTTTAGACTTCAGGGAGCTCACCCTCAATGGTAGAGACAGCTACATAAGTAAATAATTCCAAGAGAGGGCAATGTGTTCTAATAAGGGGAAAATTAAAATACCATGGGAATGAAGATGGAAATGTTAAAAGTGATTAATTGTGAAGTTTGTGTGTGTGTGTTGGGGGGGGTGTAGAGAGAGAGAGGCAGAGGGAGAAGGAGGGAGAATACTTAAATTAGGCTTTAACAAGCTAGAATTTGCTAAGCAGAAAAGAGTGAAACGTAGAGTGGAGAGAAGGAGGGAAGGCAGTTAATAGGAATTTTAACAGAAGGAACAATAGTAACAAAGAAAAAGGAAGCTATGGAGGAGGGTGACTTAGGACCAGAGCTTGTGAAGCACCATCATCTGACCAAATGAGTTACATTTTACCTTGTTGAAAGTGGACAACACTCAGAGGATAAAAAAAGGGAAGGGCATGATGAAGTTATGTTTAAAGTAGGGAATTTTGATTGAAAGCTAAATTGAAATAAAAATAGAGACTGGCAAAAAGGATAACATTAAGAAATCAATTACTGTGGTCTTCAAATTTCTATTTTGCACAATCCCTCATGTATGAATTTTATTTAATTATGTGAAAAATATTAAGAAAGCAGAAGTTGATTTGAGGATGTTGACCCATCAGTGATGTCATTAAAAGTGACCTAATCTATTTTTGGATTTTGTCTACATAAATCAGTGTTAGCATGTGGATATTTATGATGATGGTCCCATATTGGCAAAAACAAGATTTCTCAGTGTGTCTGGGTGCAGACCCTGGCTCCCTCACTGAGAAGTTATGTGACACTTGTAACATTTCTTAGACTCCCTCTCAGTTTCCTCATTTGTTGACCTGGGAAAACAAAGTAACTATGTCACAAATTGTCATGAGGATTAAACTGTTTAGGGCAGTGTTGACATACAACAACCATTTTATAAGGATTTGTTAAAATTCTGTATAAGCAAAGTTTTAGACAATTGTCTATATTTCTTCTTTACTACCAGAAAACATATCAGTTTAAATAAATCAAGGCAAAACACAATGTTGCCCTTACATGTTAGAGGACATTTGCTTAAAAAATATAGCAAGTCTTTACATACTAGGAAATCTAAAAACCTGCAAGCTTCAGTGACGCATTTCAAAACTATTTAGAATAGAGTATAAATGTCTTGCCACAACAAATAAGTGAGGAGATGGTCATGTTAATCAGTTAGATGTAAGCATTCCACATTGTATTTCAAATCAGCACATTGTACCCCATAAATGCATTAATGTATACAGTTATGATTTATACAGATTGATACAGATTTTATCTGTATTTGTTTGATCAATGGTAGTATCAGAAGAAAAGAACAGTCACAAAAGATTGACATTTTTGACTAAGAATGAGTGTAACTTCTAAATCTACCAAGGGAGATTTTGATTATATTTTAAGGTCTTTATTTCCAATTTGGAAGACAATATATTAAGGAGGAAAAAAACATTTACATAAACTGAGCCAAATGAATTCCATTTATATACAATTTATCATCACAACATTTTGGGAAGTAAGCCCTACACATTCAGCCTCTCCTGAAAACTTTTTTCATGAAGTGTATTCTTCCACAGTTACCACTTGATATGACCCAAAGCATATGCATACATGTCAATTTATCATTCTTATGATCATTTTTTGGTGTTTATGGCTTAATTTTGTTCTTATTGTCAAAGTATAATTTTGTGATTTGTAAACAAAGAAGTAAGTAAGAGGCAAAGGTTTCTATTACAAATTTTATGGATTTTTTCTTTAGAGGGAAGTGTTCAGTGGTTTTCTCTCCTATGTCTCTAAGGCAGAAAGATGAGACTAGATGCCAAGATCTGAAGGCAGAAACTCAGTCAGAAGTTGGCATTTTGCCTGTGACTTGGTGGACCTGTTAAATAACTTTGAGGAAAAACAGATTCCAACTACATCAAACACAGCGAAGGAAAGTTCAGAAAATGATATTCTCGGTTTGGTAAAAGTCCACGAGTGCTGGCTCTGTCCATAAATGGGCTGAAAGCAACGAAGGGCTGGAATATCACTAGTCTTGTAGGCATTTTCAATATTTCTTGTTGAAAACCACTAGTGGAGACAAAGAAAGAGGATAAACACGATAAACAACGTACAAGGATCTCTCAGGCTGCCTCACAGACAAAGTTTATAATCATGGATCTGCAGCAAATATTTTTCTACTGTCAATTTTATGCTAAGTCTGGCTTTGTAGATGATACAGTAAGAAATATATAATGGTGTGCTCTAGTTCAAGGCCAGCTTGAGTCTTCTCTTATGAATCTTAAGAACAAATGACAACGTACTTTATTACATAGACATCCCCAACCCACACACTACCCAGAGAGGGTTTCCCTGGCTTTTTCCTGTCTCCATTCTTTGGCTACTTTCACCTCCAGGGCTCAAGGTAAAACTTTTTCAGTGAAGGCCTGCTGGGTAGATTCTACAACGAGATGTATGTGAACAGATTATTTCCTTTCCCACGACTTGCCAGAGGCCAGATATCTGATGTTCCCCTGAGGGATTATAATCATGTTTTCATCATATCGCAATGGAGAGAATCAGACTTGTTGAGCTTCACAAAGTTACAAAGATGGTGGGGTCAGTTTATCCTTTCTGGATGAATTGTGAAACATGGGACGATAGTTTTTTAAAACTCTAAATGCCAATAGATGTTATGGCCAATGTCTTTGCTTTTCTGACAGCTATAATGATTATACAGAATTTCTACATAATGATTAATCTACCAGCAAAAGAGAAAGCAAAGGTAAGAATTCTCAAATTTACATATTATATTGAAAGATGTTAACAGAATAAACGTCTAGCAAGATGATTTAACACACTGTCATCATCCTCTCAGCAAACATATCTTTCTAATTATGAAAATCCCAAATGGCAAAACCATGATTGCTGATCCTGGAATTCATTTTGATTCTCTTTTGTGGCTGAAAGCTCTGTGAGCTACAGCATGGACATAAGTAGTCTATCACTACCCTGAAGTATTTCAGAGGAGAAATGGGGAATGCCACTTTCTCTCACTGAGTAGAAAAAAATTAAAGTGCCTCTTTAGTGGAAGCACAATTCTGATGAAAACCAGCTGTTAAGTAATTTCCAAAATAAATGACTCCTTAACTAGTGAAAAAGTCTCAAGACAGTTATCAAGTTAGACATGATAAAAGGAATGTGACATTAAATAAGCATGGTAGGATACACTTAGAGTAGCACTTTGACATGTATTTTGAGACATTTCTGAACCAATAGCCTTTTTAAAACTCATTCCTGGACGTGTCCTTGCTGTATGGCCTGGACTTCAGAAGTTGAAATGACAGTCAGTTACACATCTCTTTTTTCTCTTTGAGTCACAGAGCCCAGTGGAGGGTCAGCCTGACATTTTACTTTGTTGATATAAACTTATCATCAAATGATAATTATATTGCAGTAAAAGCTGATTGTTTTATTTTGGGTATAATAATATCATTTTAAAGCAATCTAGAAAATTACCATCTGATCACTTTGAAGTGGTTTCTAGCAGTAATATTTTATACCAAGTGGTTTAGTCACATATGGCCTTTTTGTGAGAAATTAAATATCTAAGTGAAAAAAATCAAGGCTATGATTAGAAATTTTTCAAGTAAATTCTATTTCCTAAAAAAGGTAATGGTTCAGTTGCCTAGGTGCGACTGAAAGAGGAAAATCAAAATCAAAGGGAAAAATCTGTATTTTTTTCTCTCTGAAAAATTCAGCATGTGAAATGTGTAGTGATGATAGATTTTGTGATCATAAACTCATCTGAAATATTTATACTTACTTGGCTAAAATATCCTAAGAATAAGCCTTGCAAATGTAATATTAAAGATGAATGTGTTAGCTTGTCATGTCAGGTATTAAACATAATAAAGTAAATAAAAGATCATCTTTGACAAGGAGTTGTGCTTGTGTTTTGAGGGACTTCAACTAACTGGTCTTAGTCTTTCTCTTAGAAAGGACAGCTGATGTCAGATTTAGTGTGAGAAAAGTTTCAGAGAGAATAGGTCCACCATAACTTGTTCTTTGCAACTTTATATGACTTCATATTTCGTTAGTAGCTTACGTAGATAAAGAGAGGTAGGAGTGTCTACACTGGCATCCTGGGAATATAGAGTTTAGTATCAAAGATAAAGGGCAGAAGTCTACTGCTATACTTACTATGTCCGGAGAGGAGACAAAGAGAATTTTTTATACCTTGCTCACATTATTCAATTTCCATTGAGAGGTAGAAAGAATTCTAGGTATCTTAGATATAATTTTTAAATACAATCAATTCTCATGATTCCTGGATTCTATATTTATAAATCTGCCTACTCACTAGAATTTATTTGTAATCTGAAAATCAAAACATGTAGCACTTTCATAGTCATTTGTGTTCACTGGAAGAGTGGCAAAAAAATTGAGTTATCTGATGCGTACAAGTAACGTCCAGTTAGGCTTGGACAAGGTGATGGTCTGTCTTCTTGTTTCAGCTCATCCTGTAAGTAAGCAACTTTTCATGGCTTACTTACTGTTATGTTTTCTCATTTTATTGTGCTTTTGGTTGGTGATTTCCTTATTGAAAATGGCCTCCAAGCATAGTGCTGAAATGCGGTCTGTGTTACAAAGCGCAAGAAGATTGTGATGAGCCTTACAGAGATATTAAGTGTTTGAGATGAGCTTCAATCAGGCTTGAGTTATAACGCTATTTGCCTCTGAATGTTGAGGAATCAACAACATATATTACTTAAAGTGTCTTTAAACAGAATTACACATAAAACAAACCTTGCATTTCCCCCACGAACAATGACTTGGCATTTGCTAATTCAGCATTTGCAGCAACTTCAATAGAATTTAACTACCACGAATAACAAAAATAGATAGCATCCCATCTTTTACCCAAAATTATTCACAAGCAAAATCAAAAAAGACATCTTATATCACGATAAAATGAACTAAAAGAGCTTACTTGGGTGTAAACATTCCTAATTATAATGACAAATTAAAGTTAGTAAAATATATAGGCTTATAATTGGGAAACAAGAAATAATTGTTAATTTACATAGAAATGTATAAATAGAGGACTAGGATATCAGAAAGAGGGTTGATTCATAGATATAATTCAATAAAATGTGATTTAATTAACATTTTTCTTAATAACTTGGTCTCTTTTTTTTAGAAACAGAGTCTTACTTTGTCACCCTCAGTAGAGTGCCCTGGCGTCACAGCTCACAGCAACCTCCAACTTTTGGGCTTAGGCGATTGTCTTGCCTCAGCCTCCCACGTAGTTAGGACTACAGGTGCCCACCACAGTGCCAGGCTATTTTTGTTGTTGTTGTTGCAATTTGGCTGGGGCCGGGTTCGAACTTGCCGCCCTCCGAATATGGGGCTGAAGCCCTACTCACTGAGCCACAGGCACTGCCCACTTGGACTCATTTTTTAAAGGCTGACTCAATGCAAACTCATTGTCAACAGACTTTTCAAAAACTATTGTTGAAAATAGTCTAGGGTTTTAAGAAATCAATTTCCAATATTAAATTCAAACCATGGTTCTCAATGAAAAAAATTTGGTAACACCTATTACTTGATCATATTTGGGAGTACTTTCCATTTAATGTCAAGTGAATTTCATGCACCAAGGCCTGTGTTCAATCCAGCCACCGGATCAACACATTTTCCAAACTCATTACATTTTGAGAGGCTACCCAGAGTTCATCTGAAAGTAAGTAGGAGAGATATTTCCTCTCTGTTTAGCTCCTTTCAATATTTATGTATTGTGGTTAAACTGCCTGAACCATTCAACAAGCATTTGATTGTATCTTTGTTGAATGTTTAAATATGTGAATTCTGATTGCAGATGCCCATAAAAATGCTAAATTTTTAGTAAATAAGAATGGTAGCAACAGCCTCATGGCATTTACTATGAACAATGTACAAATAAGTCAATGATTAATTTTTTTCTTGGCTATGGGCCAGGGCTAAAGTTCAAAAGAACACAATTTTCATAATATGTAGCAGCTGAAAAAACTTTCAGTTAAAACTGGCTCCATTTTTATTTGGCCCCAAAGACTGTCCCTGAGAGCATCTCAGATTCACCTGTATGCTTCTTAAAATGCCAACTTTATACAAGTAGATATTTAGCTCCCCAGACTGAAAGGGTCTCTGTGCTGCATTAGAAAGCATGTTAAACGGGGAAATAAATTCCAGTTAAGAATCTCATCGGAAGAAATGAAGTTTTTAACATGTCAAGTTGCTGAAAGACATTGGCTATCTAAAATCAAACTGGTCCGAAGTCAAAGTAATTCTAATTATATTTGGGGCATGAGGTCCAGATAAACGGATTTGTAAATAAAAGTCAAAGCAGTTACATTAATTAAGCCAATGACTTTGCATTTTAATATTGATATGGGTTGCCACATAGGCAAGTTTAGGTGTGAATTTTAGTATAAATTGCTAAGATTTTTCTTTTTAAGAATTAAAACATTAAAAAAAAGGGTTGAGGGGCGGGTGGTGCCTGTGGCTCAAAGGAGTAAGGGTGCTGGCCACATATGCTGGAGGTGGCGGGTTCAAACCCAGCCCCAGCCAAAAAAAAAAAAAAAAAAGAATTAAAACATTTTATTTTTGCCATAAGAAGCTCTATGAACTGATATCAGACAATGGTTAATGAAAAGTAGAAAATTAAAGTCATGACAAGGAAGATTGTACAAGTATGAATATTACAGTATTGGGAGGAGTGAACAATGTTTTTCATATGATTGACAGAGGGCAGGAAGCCAGTGCTGTTGAATTAGCATTTAATTCTTTATAACATACATGCCTTTATCAGTGTTTACTGTTTATCTTTTTTGTACATTGGAAAAAAAATGCGGCACCATTCCTTCATAGTGGTTGCATGTGGGAGATCATTACCAACAAAATCACAATAATCATTTAGAGTATATTTTAGTCTTGCAAGATTGCTAATGGCATTGCTAACAGTCTAGATTAGATTTTTGTTTTAACTGTGGCAAACGTCATACAAGAGTTTAACCCAGGAATCTTTGATTAGGAAATAAACCGTATCAATATTTTAGTGTTACTTATTCCACTTTCTGAGACAACCAAACCAAAGCATACAGAGCCTAAGGCCACAGCTAAACCAGCACAAGCACTAACAGTTCCTACCACTCTCTCAAAGACTCTACATCTTTTAACTCATAATAGCCCCCAAGAGAAAATAATTATGAATGGATTTTTAGACATCTTAATTGTTTTCTGAAATTGAACTGATCTTATTTTTATTCAAACAACAGTAAAAAAATTCAAACATGTTGACTCCAACTGCATCTTTGAATTTTGTGTCCCATTAAATACATTTGTATGCACCCTGTTTAAAAAATCAAACACAATTTTATTTTTGTTTTTACAATGGTGTTTATATATTTGCAGTTCATCTGCTGCTGTAATAGCCATAGAATAGAGTCTTTGAAGTGATGGGTTATGTGTATGTTGGCAGAGTTCAAGATAAACAATGCCAAAAGACTTCTAAAAAAATTAATCTGTTAACCACAAATATGTGGTTTTAGTTGAGAAGATTTATTTGCTGCTGACCATCTTAGCCATTGGAGTTATCACTGGTTCTGGGAAAGTTATGCTTTGGTAATGAGTCAATATGCTATATTTATAGAATCTACAGCTGAATTTATAGAATGGATGCAGTGACATTGCAGGTGTTCTGAACTTAACTTCATTAACTTCTGAATAGTTAATGAAAAAGTCACAAAATGTTCTGCTGGCTCCTGTCCTCGAAGCTTCCTTTGGGTACTTTTAAGAGTTTCAATTCTCATACGAAATGTCTTCCAGCATTTTATTTCCTTGTCTTGGTTCATGCACTAAAATGTGGTGTTTGTAAAGTATGTTCTTTATAGACATAATTATGTTTGAGAACTTTTCAGGCAGCCACTTGAGATAAAAGATAATGGAGCTAGGCATCCAAGTGGGCATGATGAAATTGGAGTGCTGTCATGGGGTTGACTGGCATTTATAAAAGGCCAATCATGGGTCTGAGTATTGATCTACACCTCAACCCAGACTGGATGCATTGCAATTCAATCCTGGCATGAACCACTGGAAATTGGTACAGGCCCTACAAGTTAAAGAGCATGGTTCCCAAAAAGACTGATTTTCTTTCAGACGCTAGCAAAACCTTGGGTGTTTCTGAGCCATCTGCACTTTTGAATGGCTGCAAATTTGGGGGTTTCCATGACCATCTCAGGTTCAATAATTTACTATAATGACTCCAAACTCAGGAAAATGCCATACTTACAATTATGGCTTCATAATACATATCAGCTAAATAAAGAGACATATAGAATGAGGTCAGTTTCAAATACAAATCAACTAAATAGAGAGACATATAGAATGAGATCAGAAATGAAAGTCAAACATTCTGTGTCTTCTCATGGAATCAGGGCATGTCACTCTCCTGGCACATTGACATGATCATTAACTAGAAAGTGCTACTGAACTTCTGTGTTCAGAATATTTTTATTATTAGTTTTAAATTTCAGAATATTATGGGGATATTGATTATATGAGGTGGTCATAAAGTTTGTGTGTCATTTAAAATAGTTGTCTATGGTAAATTGCACACAAGCTTTATGGCCACTCTGTATAATCATTATCAATCAATTTAACATAGACAACTATTTTAAATGACGCACAAACTTTACGGCCACCTGGTATAATCAGTATCCCCGTAATATTGATAATATATGATATTAGCAATATTAGAGCAAATATAATTTGCTTCTGTATATTTAGAGTCAGGGTTACAGGTGTTTCTACTCAGAAAATGTGCAAAGTATCTTTTGGAAGAATATGTAGTCATTCCCTCTTCCCCTCTCCTGAATTGGGTTCTGTTGAGATTACTTTCATATGAATATATAGGTGTTAATCAACCTGGTCCAATTTAGTATTGAGTACCTGTGATGTTTGTTTTTCCATTCTTGCAATACTTCATTTAGGAGAATAGTCTCCAATTCTATCCAGGTGGTTACAAAAGATATTAGATCTCCACATTTTTATGGCTGAGTAGTATTCCATGGTTAACAAATACCACATTTCTTAATTTTAATGTAAAATTGCTCCTTTCTCTTCAGATCTATGCCAGCATCTGTTGCTTTTTCCCCCAACTTTATGATATGAGCTATTCTCACTGGGATTAGGTGTTATGTCCGTGTGATTTTAATTTGCATTTCCCTGGTGATTAGAGATAATGAGCATTTTTTTATGTGTTTGTTGGCCATTAATTTATATTCATAGAAGTTCCTGTTCATCTATTGCCCAATTTCTACAATTTCTAATGGGGTTGTTTGATCTTTTCTTGTTGATTTTGTTGAATTTTTTGTTGACTCTGGTAATCAGTCCTTTATCAGATGTGTAGCATGCAAATGTCTTCTGCCGTGCTGTTTTCCTATTTGCTTTGTTTTCAGAATTTTTATTTGTTATTTTTTTGAGACAGAGTCTCACTTTGTCATCCTTAATCGAGTGCCATGGTGTCATAGCTCAACACAATCTCAAACTCTCGGGCTCAAGTGATTCTCTTGCCTCAGCCTCCTGAGTAGATGGGTCTACAGGTGCCTACCATGACACCCAGCTATTTTTAGAGACAGGGTCTTGCTCTTGTTCATGCTGGTTTTGAACTCTTGAGCTCAGGCAATACACTTGACTCTGACTCCCAGAGTAGTAAGATGATAGGAATGATCCACCATACCCGGCCTTGTATTCATAATTTTTATTGGAGTGTCATTACATAGGTATGTTGATTAAGTCATTAGCCATGTGATTGAACTCAGTCTTCAGTCCCTTTCTACTCCCATGAGGTAAGGTAGCTAAAAGTACCAAACTTCTAATTATGTGGTTGGTCTTTGACATTGACTAGCCCCATCCTAAAGCTAACTAGAGGCCCACCATACAGCACCTCATCAGCATAATGAAGAAAATCAGTCACTGGGATGATTGCTCTGAAAATTCAAAAGGTTTTTGAAGCTCTGTGCCACGAATCTTGGACAAAGGCCAGACACACTTCTTGTTATATTATAGCTTTCACTGTACTCTCTTATTGAAGGTTTAAAGAAATCTTATGGAATAGGTATTCTAAATTTCTACTTTTAAAGATGAGTAAACTAAAAAGAAGAAATGTGATATTTTATGTCCAAGGTTAAACTGAAAGAATATGTCAAAATGAAGATTTGATCCCAGTTGGATCTACTTTGAAGGCCATGTTTTCCCCACTACCTTAAAGAAAATCAGGTGGGCAGTGATTCTACACTGACAGGTAATCATGCAGATAATTACTTGTTTGATGTCTGTTTTTCCTGGTAGTTTAAAAGGTTTAAAAGAAAGAATACGTGTTGCCTCTTCTCACTGCCACTTTCCTCTACACTTACTATACATCAACTTCTAGTAAGTGTTAAGTAAATGAGCAAGTGAATCTGAATAAAGCAATACTCATCATCCCTAGGCAGGTGGAATAGAGTGGGGACTCGCCAGGTAGAAAGAGCAGAGACTCCCAAGTACAGAGCATTTCCAGTTAGTAGTGAATGTGTGAATGACATGAGTAGCTACGGTGTCTCAGCCAGGCAAAGTCAAAATGTGCCAGGGAAAGAACCTATGTTTCAAGGCACTGGAGGTCTTGAAGAGATTTGATGCTATGTCAAGCATATTGTGCCTGTGTGAGTATCTAAAGATTAATACCACCCTCTTCTATGCTTTGCCTCCTTCAGAATCACGAGGCTTGGAAAAGTGAGGGATATTAGGAGCTCGTTTACTGCTGACCCAAATAGCTGGCTTATTATGAGCTTCTGTCCTGTTTCATATAGAGCTTTGGGGGCATCATGGGAGTCCCTGACACCACCTAGGTCATTTTCTCAGTGATGAACAGTCTGAAAACTCTAACCCAGATCTGATCAAATCATACCATAAGATTTTTGCAGTAAGAATGTTATTAGAGCATTCTGAGAAAGATTTTATGTAACTATTAAGGAGTGCCTAATTTTTTTTATTCCCAAACAATCCTTGCTTAGGCACAGGGCTGTCCTTACTTTTTATCCATTCTCTTGAAAATCAGATAGTAACTTCTAGACTTCTAGTCTCTTTGATGGTAGTGGTGGGGGACGAAAAATGCCTATTTCTCTTTTCCAAAATACCAAAAGGATCAGCCCAACCTCCTGAAATATTTATCAGATGTTTAGACCATCTGATCTAGCATCTGCAGAGAGACAGCACAAAGAATAAATCAGAAGATAGGGATTGTGTCACAAATATTGGTTCTTCTGTGGTCAGAGACTGCTGACTTTTACTTTTATATAAAACTTTTCATTTAACTAAATCTAATGCAAACAGCGCAGCAAAGCTTTACTCTAGTTTCATCTTTCAGAATGTTGAAATGGTGAGATTTTAAAAAATGTAACTCTACCTCTTCCCCTTTTTAGTATGTGATATTTTGAAATATAAGAATATTTTTAAATCTTTCACCATATGAAAAATACTCCAATGTCTTAAAATTCCACTTATTTTCCAGCCTAAAAATTACATCTATGATAGTTTTTTTTGTTTCATTGAGTAAATCCACATTAACATAAAGAAGAAAATAAAAATTATCCAGAGATACCCATAATTGAAGTGTCCCTGTGTATCCTCCCATTCTTTATCCTATGCATGCATCTACAGGCATATGAGGTCTGACAATTAAGTATGCAAATTCATCCTAGAAAAATTGCCAAATATCTCGTTGGTGACTATCACTATGGTCACCCTGAAAATATTCCTCTTGGGAAGCTATGCACCAACACAAGCACCTAGTCCATTCTTCAAAGCAATTTTGGAACTCTTTTTTTTTTTTTTTTCAAATGGCCATTAGAGCTATTGTTGCATTACCCTTCATGTTCTCACAGTCATCAAAATGTCTTCTTTTCAATCATTCCTTTATCTTTGGGGAAAGAAAAAAAGTCATTGGGGGCCAGATCAGGTGAGTAAGGAGAGTGTTTCCATACAGCCATTTGTTTACTGGCTAAAAACTCCCTGACACATGGTACCATGGGAGCCGGAACATTCTCGTGATGCAAGAGCCACATCTTTCTTATGCCAAGATTTTCAGTTAGGGTTTTTCTAACCATTTCTCTATTGATGTTTACTTGGTCTGCTTTGCTTTTTGCAGTCAGCTGATGATGGTGATGCACAATTTAACGAATTTTTGCAATGTTTTTGTCTGTTCGTTACTGGCTGCCCTGACCTCTCTTCATCAGTGACGAAATTTCTCCCCTCAGAAAAATGTTTAATCCATTTGTACACTGTCATTTTCTTCATAGCGTTATCCCCATAAACTTGGACTCTCATGTCCGTAAATTTACTTCCAGTCTTGCCAAATTTAACAAGAAATTTGCAAACGTTTGTTCATTGCTCTAATTCAAGCTCTGGCTTTCTTGCAATGGCACTCAAAAACACGCAACAAAAAGATGAACACCACTCAGTAAGACATGACCACACACATCAACATGAACACAGCTGTGAGACACAGACATCCCAAGATTATGAAACTTTCCTGGGTTCTTTGTGCAGTGGGGTCAACATAAGTGCACAGTGGCAAGTTTGTGAACTTAATTGTCATACTTCTTCTATGTCAAAATTATAAAACTCTGTTTTTTAACCTGATTTTTTTACTTTCTATATTTTAAAACATCATTTAAAACATGTTATTTCCATGGCAATTTACCAATAGCACCCTTTTGTCTGAAGTGATTTTCCATTGCGTTTCTTGGTGGAAGACTATATTATTCACCAATCCTGTGGGCTAATTACGAGAGGCACACTA
Source organism: Galagoides demidoff (assembly GCA_963574575.1). Classification (NCBI taxonomy): domain Eukaryota; kingdom Metazoa; phylum Chordata; class Mammalia; order Primates; family Galagidae; genus Galagoides; species Galagoides demidoff. The sequence continues at coordinate 12,961 of CAUYQV010111536.1, forward strand.
GAATAGCTGAGACTGGGAGGAAAGTGTTAGGTAGTAAGGCTTTTGTAGCCCAACATTTCTTTTTTTTAGAGATAGAGTCTCACTTCATCATCCTTGGTAGAGTGCTGTGGCATCACATCTCACAGCAACCTCCAACTCCTGGGCTTGGGCAATTCTCTTGCCACAGCCTCCTGAGTAACAGGGACTACAGGCGCCCCCCACAATGCCCATCTATTTTTTTGTTGCAGTTTGGCTGGGGCCAGGTTCAAACCCACCATCCTCAGTCTATGGGGGTCAGTGTCCTACCCACTGAGCCACAGGTGCCGCCCTGTAGCCCAACATTCTATACACTGATCTCAGTAAAAACTTCCACAGCTGGTGTCTTGTGCCAAACTTGCTTCATGTTTTTTCTTCACCATCTGGGTTGCAGGGTTTCACTTAGGAATGGTTCATTTGGTAATGACTGGTTATGTTCCTATTGCCATAATGAAGGGTATGCTACAGGCATCTGGTGGGCAGAGAGAGGGCCAGGATGCTGGATATCTTATAATACCCTGGCTGAGACTCCTGGGTTTGGTGAATGGCACTGTTTTCCTGCTGCAAAACACATCTAATCCATCAGTAGATCTTCATCATGCCTGTGATAAGATTTTTCTGTGTATCCTTATGATTTACTGAGTATTCTCTATGTGCTCCCAAATTCTCCTAATCACTTTATATTTATTCATCCCCTTTGTTAACCCTGATAACTTTGTGAGGGATAGACTCCCAATTCATCCATCTTGTGGATGAGGGAAGCTAAAGCTTAAAGTTGAGTAACTTGCCAAAGATGATATAGCTGGGATGTGCAAAACCTTGGATTTGAAACCTGAGTCTGTGTAGGTAGTTGTGAGATTTTACAACTCTGGCCTTTTCATTCTTAAAGTGACTATCCTGATTCACACCCTCATATTCATTCTGTACATTACATTGAACACTCACTGGCTTTCCTGACTCTCATCAGAGCAGATTACACTTCTGCCAGCACCATCTTTCTAAAGTGCAGCCTGATCCTCTCTCACTTCCTTGCTTATCACCTCTTTTAAAAGCTTGCCACAGGACTACAGTGCCTCTGCACGCTCGCTCTCTCTCACCTTACGTCCCAGTACATCCACTATTCAGGACCTTCTGGTGTATTTAACTTCCCCAATACTCTTACTCACTGATTTATGCCTTTACTTGCATTGAGCCCTCTTCCCATTGTCTACCAGCAAACCACTTACCCAAACCATTGGTGCAAATTAGTTGTTTATTTTTTGCTTAACTTTTTATTTTGATACACTTCCAGACTTACAGAAAAATTACAAGAATACAAAGAATGTTCATGTTCTCTTCACCCAGATTTCCTAAACATTAACATTATATTGCATTTGCCTCATGCTTTTACTTCTCTGTTGAGTATAGATGTTTACCGATCTCTTTTAGAGTCATCTGAACACGCAGTGCTCCTTTGCCTCTAAATAACTTAGGATATATTTTCTAAACACAGTACAATGATCAGGATTGGAGAATCAACATTGGTACTATAATCTAATCTATGTACCTTATTATAAGTTACAAATTAGACCCTTTTTAAAAGAAATATGATAACACAGAAAGTAAATGCACTGATATGCCTCAAGTTTCCTAAATTTTTAGTTAGCTATTAAAATTGTTGAGACATCAATACTATTTCTCACTCCCCCCACACACTGAAGTTTTTTTTTTTTTAATTGTTGGGGCAGATTATACTGCTTGCATTTGCTGGGTGATGTCCCTCTATTAATAGTGTCCCACCCCTCAAAGGTATGTCATACACTGTGGGCCCACCCCCCAACACTCAAGTTTTAAACTATTCATTGGCTGCATTTATGTTTACATAGTGGAATAAAAATATTTGAATGTCACTAATTACTTTAAAAGTCTATAAAATAATGATTAAATCACAGTTCAGTTGTAATTTCAGACATGAGGATAAAATAAACAACCTATAAGTTGCAGAATAAATTATTTAACTTTATTGGCCATGGTACCATTGGTTCTTTCTTAGATTATAGGGGGTGATTTATTTATTCTCTTATTCATTCATTCACTTATTCATTCATTCATTCATTCATTTAGCTCGAGTTGTTTTCATCACTCACGTGAAATTAAATCTCTGGAAGGCTTACTCATGATAAGGGAAATCATTGTTTACTATGTAAAGGGGCTAAACTATGAAAGAAAACATTATGAAACAAGTTTTCCAAAACGTTTTCACAATGTATGATACATTTTGAATGGTCTAAAATGCATTTCAAATTTTTAAAAATAGATTATCCCTATTTATGGGGTACATGTGAAATTTACATGCACAAAATCTGTAATAGTTAAGACAAGGTTATCTCACATCTACATTCGTTGTTGTGTACCAGAATTATAAGTCTTCAACAACTATCAGTGGTAGTAATAATATTGATAATAATATTTTGTATTTATTGAGAGCTTACTATGGACCAGACATTAGTAGGCCAAGTACTTTACATAGAGGATGTCATCTCATCCTTACAGTTACATTTATATTATTCTCCATAAATTGCAGGAAAATATATGGAGGTACCAAGAAGTGAATTACCCTGGCCAGTGGCTAGTGAGCAAGATACCCCATCATGTTCTCCCCAGCCCTGGCTTTAACCATTATTCTATATTCTATGTTCAAATAGGATGTGACCAATTCAAAATTTTTCCAGAAATAAAACTGAACTTATACCTATAACATATTTTTGTGCCTCTACTAGCATTCATATTATTTGTTGAAATGAACTATGGCTTATTTACAGAAAGGTGAATATTCATTATCATTTAACTATAGAGAATGACAAATTGAACCAGGCTTTGAAGCTATAGTAACCTTCTGAATGTGAGGTCTTTGAGTTGAGGTATACTGTGGAATGACATAAACTATACTGCTTGTCCCTTTCTCTTGCCCAAGATAACTTTGTACTACATTGGACTTGTAGAGACATGACTCGCCAGAGAGAACTGGTCTAGCAAAAGGACACTAGTTTCTAACCTGCCCCCTAACTAGTCACATTTCCCTAACTAATATTAACTGTCTGGATAGCATTTATAAAATCAAGACATGTATTATTATCTCTCTTGATAGTGTTTATAAAATCAAGACATGTAAAAAATTCTGTCTGATAAAGCTCTAAAATGCTATCAAATTTATGAATAATTTTCTTTTCATTTTCACTCACTGTGCATTTATTCAAAACACTGCACTTACAGAGACATAGAACCTTTTTCCTATGAAGTTTTTAGTATTTATTTGGTGAGTTAAGTGATTTAAAGTGAGTTGAGCTACCTATGATTTCTGCTATTCACATGGCCCTACTGACAAGTATGAGTTTAGACCCTAAATTTCCATAGCCTTGAGTTTCTGTGGAATGTGGCTGACTGTGCCGTCTGAGTAACTTGAGTGATGTATAAGAACCATGACCACTATCACTTTCCTCTCTTCTTTCTCCTTTCAGCAATTTCTGCAACAAAGCATTATAGCCTGGGACTAAAAATGCACTGTTCTTAGTTGCTCAGAGGGTTAAACCACCAAGATGTAATCCTGACTTCCATATGGCAGGTTCCTCAATGGGTGCTCAACCAACCTAGCTAATTTCACACTGGTCTGTGAGGTAGGTGCTGTTATTCACATTTTTTAGACAGATGGGATGGCCTAGATAACTTGTAGGACCGGTGTGTAATAAAAATCTGGATACACATATTCAAAACGATTAAGAATTTCAAGATGGTCAAATGCAGAGCATTCAACCAGGGAAGTGCCCTTTAAAGCCCAAGGTTCTACGGGACCATGTAGATGGCACAGTCATGAAGCTGGCCCCAATTATAGACAAACTTCTGTTCAAAGAAGTTATATGACTTGCCTAGGTCACATATTCAGCGAAGGACAGAGAAAATATGGGAATCTGTGCTCATCTGACACTGAAGCCAATATTGTGTCTAATGGACCTCTCTGCCTCTCCTAGGGAGGAAAACAGGCAAATTGCCTCCTTTTATTATGTTACAGCCTACAAGTAAGTGTACCCCTCGTATGAGTGGGAACATGCTTTCTCACCAAGATCTGGTTATTATTGTTCCTTGTCCTAAACTGTTTAAGATTTGAGAGATTTTTCTTGGCTTTGTAAAGTTGACAGACTTTCTTCCTCATAAGTTTTTCTGCCTCTGGGTGCCTGTGTCTATTTCAGAAACTCAGTATACTCACTTTTCCCAAAATAAGGATTTGTGAATCCAACCCTTAAGAGTGGTTAGAAGACTTAAATGATTTAGAACATATTGTGGAAGCAGTATGGTACCTGCTTGACACACAGTACATTTACAACAGGTGTTAGCTATTATTATTGTTGTTGGTCATTAGCATTTGGGGATCGAAGCTCTATACTGTAGACGTCCACCATGTCTGCTCTGTGCTCTGCCCCTTCTGCTCATTGTCTTAAGAGATTGATCTTCTCTTTGACTTGCCCAGGGAAGGCTCTTCCCATTTCACCTTTGCACCTACCATATAACTTGCAGAAACCCAAGTTATTCCTCCCCTGAAAATGTAGTTTCCTCCCTAAGAAAATTTCTCCTAAGTAATACATTTCTCATTTCATTACACATTACATGTCTCCCCAAGTGTAGAAAATCAATGGGAAAAAGAGCACAAAAATACACCAATAATTTTTCTTCCTTGAAATCTTTTCCCAGAGTACTCCTTTCCCATTATTTGAGCACTAACTGGCATTTACATGAGCTAAATTACCAAATGTCTAGAATTTCAATTCACTGTTCTGTGAGTTCATAAAATGCTATTGCACTGGCCCACCTCAGTAAAGTCTAAATGTTGAGAACTCTTTTTCACTGAGTGTGATTAACTTATGTCATTTCTTTCACAATTTGTCATTCAATTTCTCTTTTGATCAAATGTTGAAAGTGATCAATCTCAATAGCTAAAGTAGCAATAGCATTCACATTCAACTCATGTTTATTGTGGGCAACTTGAAAAAGCAGAAAGTAGAAATTAAAACTACACAACTTTTTTATTGAAAAAGTATGACTGTTCACACTATGGAGTATGACCTTCCAGTCTTTTCTTAAAATGTACTTTGTTATGTGTGTATGTTGTAGAAATAGCATGTTTTATAGACATGGCAAATTCTCTCTAGGAAAGATCTACCTAATCAGATTCCTGGCATTATTTTGTTCCATTCTCAGTATACGTGTTTGTTCATACAACTCGTTACTAGTTGCTTCAATATTTTATCCAGATTCTAAATCTGTGTGCATAGTTACACATTTAGCCTATTAATTTAATAACAAATGTATTTGTTTCTCAAAATATCATTGGTTCATCAAAATAACCTTGCTATTCATAATTTACATGGTCATGGTTAACAATAGTATAATATTTCAGAAGATGCATTAACATGTTTATATTTGTATATTTTCAGTAGCTTCTAATTCCCCTGGCTTTTCCTAAGTCAGCAAAATGTCCTTCTTCATGCTCCTGGAGAAATGCTCAGAATGTGTGACTTAACAGTGACTAAGGCACCATAGTTTGGCCTAGATGGTATTCATTCCTTGATGGAAAAAAAGCAAAAGAAAAAGCTATTCTTTGGCTAAACAACACAATCCTCTCTATTACTGCAGTCTCTACACATTGCTTATAAAGTGCAGCATATTTGGAATTGCTCTCCTAAGAATTAAGCGTTGACAAACAAGCCCACACTATTCTAAAAAAAAGTCCTGATCATGTGCAGCAGGCCAGCAAGCAGAGGCAGAGGAGCCCATGGGAAGAGTTAAGGAGAGAGAGGGAAGGGATCCAGGGATCTCCTATGGGCGTGCCCTGAATCCAGAAGCCCTTTCAGGACACAGACATCGCTGCCTTTACTAGCAAATAATCTTACATAAGATCTCCCCTTGCTCTTTTCTGGTCTAATACATCTTTCCTTTGTTCCCCTAGGACTGTGATTTTTCTATGCCACCAGCATCATCAGCATCACTATCATTAACCCAATATGTATAACCACTATTTATTTAGTGATAATCTCTAAATTTCCCATCTTTATATTAGCTTATAACTGGTATTAATATGATTTAAGGAACACTTATTAACCATTTATTATGTGCCAGAAACAGCACTAAGTATTGTACTTATTATCTTATACAATCTCTAGGATGATCTATCAAGGTGGGTAATATTATTCTTCTCATTTTGCAGGTAAAGTTACTGAGATATAAAGAAGTTAATTATATTTTCCAAGATTATATATTAAGTAATTGGTGAACAGAAACCCAGACCAGAATTATCTATCTTATTTTATTTTAATAAATTTTGCTAAAAATGGATAAAGTGTAAGTCATGTGATAATAATAATAGATGCACAAATATAAACATTCATTCTAGGCAAAAGCAGTTCACTTAACTTGATCATTTAGGTAAAGCTTATTGTTTAGTAAGTTATATAGATCTTACTTTTGACTTTCAAAATAGAAGATAATTTAAAGAAGATAAATTTAGGGTAAATAGAAGCGCTAATGATTTATACAATATATGGATGCTGTCCCAGGAACCTATAATATCAAGAAGCTACGTAGTAGGGTGGTTAAGAGCCTCAGTCATATAGAGCCTGGAGCCTGTGTTGGTTTGAGTCACTTACCATATGATTTAGGCTGAAGAGCTAAGCCTTTCTAAGCCTCAGTTGTTGTCTGTTTTTTTTAGTCTGAAAAATTCAGAACATAAAACTTATGCTATTCATTAATGATTAGGCAATGTAGGAAACTGGTTAGGAGAAGTGCTTCCTTTTTCCTTCTCCTGTCCTGTTTGTCTTTATATTTTTTAATTTTTCTTTTTCATTATTCTGGGTACATAACAGTTGTGTATGTTTATTGGCCCATATTGATCTTTGATATAGGCATATGATCTGAATTAATTAAAACAGGGCAACTAGGGCATCCAGCGCTTCAGGTGGTCAACATTTCTCTGTGTTAGGAGTCATGACTTTCTTTAAATGCCAGCTCTATGGCTTTCTGTTACTTTGAGTAAACCATGATAATTTTGTATACTTTGGCATCCTTCAGTATTAGACAGTATGATAACAGTGCTTACTTCATAGAATTTTGGGGATGATTAAACAAATGAGTCTGCATAATGTGCTTAGCGCAGAGCAACTGCTGGATCTCTCAGCCATTATCATCATGGGGTTGTTGTGAAAGTGACCCAAAATAATTCCCAAAGTGCCTAACAAAGTGCTTGGTAAATTAATAATAGTTGTTATAATTATTTTAAAATTTCATAAATACATTTAACTCATGGTTTTCTTAAAGTTAGAATATTTTCCTGACAAACTGATTGAACAGCACAGTTTTTTGCAAGGATTTTTCGTAGACAGTGTCATATGCAAAACCCAGCCCATGGTTGGGTAGTCAAATCAACTGTACCACATTTTAATATTTCAAAGTCTGCACTTCACACATTTAGTCTGGAATACCTGTAGATACATGAGCGTGGCTTCCCTTTTCTTACTACTGGAATTCACCTTAATGGCTGATGAGTGAACCATATGTATTAAGTACTTGTGGTCTACTGAACCCGTACTACTATTGTGGTGCTTAAACACTCGTGAGAAAAGGCATTGAATAATTGCCTTCCAAAATAAAACCAAAGCATGCTGTGAAAGAGAAGTGGAAGGTTCTGAGAAGCAAAACTTGGGAGACCTAACCTCATCTGGAGAGCCTGTGAAATCTTCTCTGAGAATGTGGAGTTCAAGTTCAGACCTGATGTTTCAGACGGCTGGAAGTGCTGCAGATGGGAGGCGGGAGATGGCCAGGCATTAGTGTATTCCTCATCAAAGTACAGACACCCTTCATTACTGGTAAGGTACTTTTAAAAATGCCTTTTTATTGGACTTTACCGATGTTTTTTCCTCACAGTTAGACAGGAGTAAATGCGTGGGGAGAAAGACCGTTGAGGTAAAATGTGTTAATACACAGTTGATAAGATGTGATGAAAATGGCATTTTACCTCCAGACGGTAGACAGGATGTAGGGAGGACCCTGTAATTTCATGGTTGTAGGCAAGACTACTACATGGATTGTAGCCAAATAGTTTTCTGGACCTAATAATAATTGGAAAAAAATCTTCAAAGCTAAAATTAACATTTTAATAGACAACTGTCTCCACTGGGTTTAGATGATAACGCTGCAATTTTCTTTTTTTAAACATATATCTTATTTATTACTTTATTGTAAGTATCTGGTATGGACATAGGACATACTTACTGAAGCGGCTGGTGAGTAATGAATGAACTCAAGTAAAGAATTAGTTTCACATCTAATTATACAGATGTCTAGTGTTCAAAACTTGCTTTAATCCCTACCTTCTTAAGTGCTGATGTCTTGTTTGAAAAGACGTCTTCCGTTGCCACATACAGCATCCCATTTTTATGAATTCTAATTTTTGCTGATTTTCAGGGTTCTTGTTTTCTCTTCAGCAGCAGTTTATAAATAACTGTTCCTGTACTTGATGCACTGGCAAGGGCCATTTTCCAACCCCCAGAGTAAGTTAGCAGGTTTGTAGTATTCCTGAGTTTTGAGGGAATAGCTTACTTGTCAGGATAGCATGGATTTGTCAAGTGAATTCCAGGCTTAGATTTTCACTTCTCCCTTACAAAAGACATTGGTAGTAGGCTTACCAAAGCTAGACAAAAGACCCAGAGGTCTATTCCTACACCCAGGGAGTTCAGGGTTCTGGGCTGTGCTATTGCTGGAGTCTTGCCAGGACTGGTTTGCTTTGCAGGTTGGACTGTTTCCCCATAGACTCCCTGGCATGGAGCATTGCTTTACAGATAGCGGGGCTTGTAGGGTCACCTCTGGTTCCTGTTCCCTTTTGTCAAGTAGGATGTGACTACCTCATGTAATTGACTAGCAACCTTCTTCACCTGGCACCATATCTGTAAAGATTTGGGAAAAAAATTTGCTAAAGCCACAAACCTAGTACCACTGGAAAGAAGGGTGAGGGTTTGGATACTGTTTTTATATGCAAAGAGTGAGAAGGTAAATATTTAAATGTTTGAATTAAAATTATATACTTCTTGGTGATATTTGGAATTAGAAAACTGCATGTAACAATTGTGAAAAAATCAGTATGACTGCTAGGCTTGTGTTACTGCAATAGGTATGCTAAAAATTATTAATTTTATTATATAGCTGAGTTATTAAGAATAATTTAGTTCATTTACTTCATGATCCCATTTTTATATTCTTTTATTATTAAGAGCCTCCTTCATCATCATAGCATTAAAAACAGCTAACATAGCAACAGTTAACATTTACTGAAAATTTCCTAGGGGGAATGCCTCACTGCTAAACACAGATCACCTTACTTTACCCTCCCAACAGCATTTTGGGGTATACCATACCAGACAATTACAGAGAGTTTTAGGTTGTCAGAGGTCTCATGGCACCACAATACCTGTGATTACCAAGCTCTTTTAAAATCTGAATCAGGCTCAGTGCCTGTGGCTCAAGTGGCTAAGGCGCCAGCCACATACGCCTAAGGTGGTGGGTTCAAATCCAGCCTGGGCCCACCAAAAAAAAAAAAAAAACAATGATGGCTGCAACCAAAAAAAATAGCTGGGCGTTCTGGCAGGTGCCTGTGGTCCCAGCTACTAGGGAGGCTGAGGCAGAAGACTCGCTTGAGCCCAGGAGTTGGAGGTTGCTATGAGCTGTGATGCCACAGTACTCTACCCAGAGGATAGCTTGAGGGTCTGTCTCAAAAAAAAAAAAAAAAGTCTGAATCAAATCTCCTCAAATGCAATATAAATAAAATTTTTCCTGTCAACAATAGATAATATTAGTAAAACTAGTGAGCAAGATATTTCATAGATTTTATTAACTCTTCACATATAGTCTTTGGAGTTTAAAGCAAATAGAACTCTTCTACCTTACCTATAGTCAGCATACTCGGTACTTTCTCAACTTTGAGGAAGCAGATGAGAAAGTAAGGGTAAGATGAGAAGGTCAGAAAGTTGTCTTACCTAGCAGTAAGACATCCAGTCTGGAAAACTGGTACTCACAGGGCATGATGTGCATCTAGATTACCCGCTTCTCCGGACCTCCTCATCACTCTACATGATTTATGTTGAAACAATTGACTTGTTTACCTTAGAAACACCAGGCAATTTACTTTAAGGTCTGACCCTCTGCTTTTGTTATTATTTGTTCCCATCAAAAACAGAAGATGAAGTAACTGTTATGAGAACGACCCAATTAATCAGTTTTTCCTGTTCAGTCAAAGCTGCCTCAATTACAAACCCATGGGCTAGAAAGTGGAAATAAATAACAGATGTGGCAGCACAGATGGCAACGCAAACCTCACTAACCAATTTATTTTTTTAAACGAAACCATAGACACAGTAAATCTTGTACTCTTCTGCCAACTATTTTATAAGTACTTAAACTAATCTCTGATGACACTACACTTTACCAAAGTCCTCTGAAGTGGGATCATCAAGTAATCTGATTTTCAGAAACACACATTGGCCGGCGCACCCACCTGTCATCAAAATAATTTTAAGTTCCTTGAGAGGGTAAACTCCAGGGTGACAGGCCTTAGCTTTGTTCACTATCGTACCTTTAACACCCAGAGCAGACAGTGAATATTTATTGAGTGAATAAATGAATCAAGGGAAGAAGAGAGGCGTGATCATCATAGTTTATCCTGTGTGCAGAGGTGGTGCATTCCTTGTTCACCTAGTCATTGATTTAACAAATATTTTCAGAGTTTCTACTTGTAATTGAGCTCTATGCAAAATTTGGAGCTAGGAATAAGATGGATATTATCACTCGTTAACTGCTGCAGCCTGAAGTCTGGTCTTATTTCCCTCTAAAGTAAGGTACATTTATTGCCCAGTTTACACACTATGTGCTTTCTCATACAGTACTGAGAAATATCATTCTTCAATACACAATACAATAATAATATTTTTGTATTAACCTGCTATTCTCCATCCTGCTGCAAGTTGATTTTAAAATCTATAATGATCTTTCTTCCTCGGTCATAAATCAAATATTCATTTTCACTAAGGAAAAAAGCATTTTAGATATTTCTTGCAGTTTTAATCTGGTTATGAATTTGTCCCAGCATTCCTCTTTTTTGTGGCATCTTCCAGTCTTAACCTAGTTTCTGATTGTGTTTGATGTAGTCATTGTCAAGTGCATTTGATCTGCCAATGCAAATAGGACTGAGGTGAGCCCATTCAGTATATAAAGTATTTTTTCCAATGTCTTTGACCAATTAAGTAATAAAACACAGTGGTGCTATTTGGTTTCCCTAGCAACCTCAGAATACATCGTAAGTTTTAAAAAATTATTTCTAAAGTGTCTTGAAATTTATTTCTACAATTATTGTATTCTGACTTTTTCTTTTTGTCCACTGCAAATTTTAACTCAAAAAGAATATAGTAACCCTGACTGTCTTTCTTTTCCAGGAGCTGATCAGATTTTGCAGCTATCGGAACTCCCTGGGTTCAGATGACAGTTAGTCTCAGAACCCGGTCTCATTATAACTAAGATTTGTATCTATCACTTACATTGATCACCCTTTTTGTAAAATATGAAAGATCATTCAGAGAAATATTTAAAATGTAAAAGCCAAATAGCTTTATAAAATGGTGTTGCCAGGGCGGGTGGCGCCTATGGCTCAAAGGAATAGGGTGCCAGTCCCATATACCAGAGGTGGTGGGTTCAAACCTGGCCCCGGCCAAAAACTGCAAAAAAAAAAATTATGTTGCCTCAGATCAGGAAAAGCAAAGTTAAAAAAGCTTCTTTAATGAAACTTCTTTTTTTTGTTGTTACATTGGGTGAATTAAATATTGTGATTTGGGGATTCCTTTAAACCTCTGTGTCTCCAGGGAAATTGCCCCTTGTCAGAGAGATCAAGATGAAGAACATTCCCATTTAATTTCCCTTCTTTTTTGGAACATTGCCCTTATAGATTTGGATATGTTAGTTTATATCATGTATAATTTTGACTTCCTCTTAGTCATCTAACTGCATAAAAAATTTTTCCTTTGCTTGCATGTTTTTGTTTTGGACCCTAGTTGTAGTGTTTTTTAAAGTGAAATATTCAAGGTAAAACATGCCAGTTAAATATTCAGTTCAGTGAACGTCTTTGTCTTGATAAACCTGGACCTGCCTGTGTAGCCACTGACACTAAAAGCAGTCTAATGGAGCCCGTGCGATTGTGTAGTCAACCAACGATTGCAAAAGAATTGCTTTCTTTTGAAAATTCTATTATAATATGGAAGATATTTTTAAAAATAAATACACTGTAGAGTGTATTAAATGTTACATTCTTTAAATGCTAAGCAAGAATCTTTTTATGATGAAATTCTTGGTTGGGTGCTTAGAGAGTTAACTTGGTCATGGGTAGTGAGTTTATATACCTACATGCCTCTTTCAGCTATATTTTCTGATAACCAGTTAAACTACAAAACTGGAGGGAGGGGTCAAGATGGCCGACAGGCACCAGTCTCCAACAGAAGCTCCTATTTGGAGGAAAGGATAAAGTCCAGAGAAACCTCCAACAAAGTCAAAAATTGGGAGCCCAGCTGAGAGAGAAGAGTGATACTGGCGGGACACCTCTTCTGAGACAGGCAGAGACTCCTAGAGGACAATCCACAGGTACATAAACCACCCCAAAGGAATAGTGCCCATCCCCTCCCCCAGGAAAGGTGTGCTTTTCCTTTGTTTCCTCTTCAACCGCTCCTCCAAGTCTCCTACAGGCCACCGATAAACTGAGGACCTATTCTCTCACTCCATGAGTGAGAGCTGCCAACAGGGAAGCTACCCTGGAGGAACCCAGTTGAGACTCAGAACACCCTCCCCCAGGCAGAAAAGTGGAACTGGCGTTCCCACTGCCATTTTGAGTTTCCAGTCCACTCTCCCTCCCCTTGCCGGCTGAGATCGGGAGAGGAGCCCCAAGAACAGCATCCATCCACCCTTTCAAGACCAAGCCCCTGTTCCAGTCCTTCCCAAGAGAACTGCTTGATCCAAGCTTTCTGCGTGAAGACGGATCACCCTCAGTTAGCGCATTCT
>CAUYQV010111538.1:0-14694 GCA_963574575.1 Galagoides demidoff
GCCTGTGGTCCCAGCTACTTGGGAGGCGGAGACAGGAGACTTGCTTGAGCCCAGGAGTTGGAGGTTGCTATGAGCTGTGATGCCATGGCACTCTACCCAGGGGGATAGCTTGAGGCTCCGTCTCAAAAAAAAAAAAAAAAGAAATTGGGTGGATGATGAGCTGTGCCCAAAATGGGGACTGGAGTAGGAGGAATGAGCCGGGAGCAGGCACTGAGAGAGGACGTAGGTGTAAATTTGGATCTGCGGAGAAGTCTAGTAGGCAGATGGATAAATCTGAGTTCAGGAAAGAGTTCTGGCCTGCATATAGATAAGGATATAGACATGGAGACGTATAGCATATATATAGCAGTCTGCTCAGCATACTTAATGCTGAGGGCGTGACGGGGATAATGAACAGTGACACGGAAACAGGAAGGGTTGGGGGTGAAGTGAGGCGCCCTGGGAATCGTAGACGTGCAGGACAGAGGAAAAGAAGGATGTGGCAAAACACTGGGAGGAACTTTGGAAGGTGATGTCATGGAAACCAAAGTCAGAGAGCCGTGAGGTAAAGTAGCCGCAATGGTCCCTAGTAAGAACAGGTAGTGAAAACTGTCTGTCGAAGTTTCCAAACTGGAGCTCCTCAGAGGTCAGTCTCATGGTGGGAGTGGAGGGTGCAAGGGAAGAGAACGTGACCATGGGTGTAGCCCTCTCTATTAGGAAATGTGTCTCTCCAAGGAAGAAGGGTGATGGGGTGGGGACAATGAAACAAAGGCAGGATGGAGACCACGGAAGAGCCCCTGAGGTCACAGCCTGCCGCCAGGGTTCCTCCCACCCTGCAGGTCTCTCCTCTGGCTTTGGGGGCCTTCCCAGTAGCAGGTGCGGGGATGTTGCCCTCCAGTGCACGTCCAGACTGTGCCCTTTCCACGGAAGGCCTTAGTAACCTCTGCTGACTGGACAAGAGGAAGAACAAGGAATGCTCTAATCCCATCTTCTATCTCTTTTCTGGAACACACAGGAAAGGTTGTTGGTGCAAAGTTCTCTGAGACAAGTAAATTGCGATTCAAGGCAATGTGGTGTGCCTTCCATCCCTGAAAACCTAGATTCTCTCCTGGCAAAGTTTAGCATCTCCAAGTCCTTCCCCCCAGTCTGCCTTTCTGAAACTTCACGCTCGCCTCTCCCTCCTCCTCATCCTCCCACTGTCCACCTCTCAATCTGGATTCACCCTCGATTCTCCATCTCCCTCCAGTCGGCTCATGACATTTTGATAGTATTAATTATTTTCCTCTGATGTGCTTGAGTTGTTTCCCTGATAAATGGTTTTCCTCTTTAATTTTTAGGCAGCCTCTTTAAGCTATTTTGATGCTGATAATTAAAAATAACAGTGAGGGAAAGAAGTCTCTTTTCCCCATGAAATTTTCCAAACGTATGGGGGAAAAGAACAAAACTAAACTTTATGTAGAAGAATAATTATTATTGCAGAATCTGTCATAAAAATTTTAAAAACCTGCCAGTCACATGAGAAAATGAAGGGGCAATAGAGCCACTAAAATGTGTCCTTTTATCAACATTAGAGGAAAATAATTAGTAACTTGAAGGCATTTATAATTCTATCAGACCACTTATTTTGTCACTTTTTTGGCCAAATGTGGCACATTTTTGTGGCATTTTTTCCCCTCAATCTGCTTTTGGCAAATTCTTAAAAAAAAAAAAAATATATATATATATATATACACACACACACACACACACACACACACACACACACACACGCTCGCCTCTCCCTCCTCCTCATCCTCCCACTGCCCACCTCTCAATATATATCTAGGGCAGGCCAGGCATGGTGGCTCACACCTATAATCCCAGCACTCTGGGAGGCTGAGGTGGGAGGATGGCTTCAGCTCAGGAGTTTGACACCAGCCTGAGAAAGAGTGAGACCCTGTCTCTACTAAAAATAGAAAAATTAGCTGGGCATGGTGGTGGGCACCTGTAGTCCCAGCTACTTAGGGGGCTGAGGTAGTAGGATGGCTCAAGCCCAGGAGTTTGAGGTTGCTGTAAGCTAAGCTGATACCACAGCACTCTATCCAGGGTGACGGAATGAGACTCTATTTTCTAAAACAAAAAAACTATCAGGGCATGAACACATCTGTGAAGATGGCAAGGTACTTCCATGTTCCCTGTGAGGAGAAGGAAACCAGGCCAGCTAGTAAAAACTCATGGAACTCCAAAGTCCAGGTGGAACCTCCGTGTGTGACATCTGCCATCTGTGGGATAGTCTGAGAAGCACATTTCCCAGAGGGTAGTCATGCTATTATTCCCTGCAGGGAGGATCTAGCATTCTTCCCTTCTTGTTCCAGCTTTGAACTTGGATGATAAGGCCCTGGGAGAAAGGTCTTAGAGGTGGAAGCTAGGGAGGCTCCAGCATGCACCTGCCCCTCTGCTATTGGATTCACTCTTTGGGAAGAAGAGTTGAGCCAGGTAGAGTCTTGGATCCTTCTCATGGGTGGACCAGTGTCAGAAGATCCAGCTCTTAATGAGCAAGCTTGGGTATCCAGTGCTCTTTAGCAAGACATGAGGGAGGGATGCTCAGAGTGATTCAAAGGCAATCTGAGCCCTAAGTGATATTCAGTCTCTGGGAAGGCCAAAGAGCTGCATAATACCTGGGTCTACCATTTAGGTACCTGGGTTTTCTCCTTGTCCTTCAGAAGATCAGTTTCCCCATGGGGAAGCCTTCTCTTTGACTCCAGCTCTGGCTTCATTTAGCCCTGAGCCCTCCCTGTAGCTTATGTGGGAGCTGACCAGAAATGGCCTTCTACCTGCCTCTCGTCTGAGGATGGCTCCTGGTACCTGGCTGTGAGGTTGGTGCCCTCCCACAGTTCTGGAAGTTCCGGAACTTTCTAGTGCTTCTCTCTGAGCTGCAGCAGAGTGTGGGAGGCTTGATTTAGTCTTGATTCAGATGCCAAAGCGGAACTCCTCCAGGGCCGCCCACACAGGACCCTCACGGTGCCCCTTCCCGGGCCTAGTCTGCAGGCCCCTGGAGGAGGTGACCCTGGGGGACATGGGACACATGGTGGGCAGTGCCCCTTGCCAGTCACTGCCAAGGTCTTTAGGCTGTGAAATGAATATTTTATTACCTTATGAAGAGGAAAAAGATTAAATTAGCAAATTGACGATTTAAAAAAAAAATAACCTGACTTCAACCCTTTTATTATGCTTCGCACAACTAGACAGCAAATTGCGTTCTGGGGCTTCTGCTTAGATGGCTGTAAAGAATCTAACTTTTGCTTTCAAATTAACCTGTCAAATCATATATTTATAAAGGAACGAAGGGAGGAAAATGAGGGGCCTAGGTAGTCCCACGCATCAATTAGAGAGAAATTAATTACAATTTACCTACATTAGCACATTAACACTCCCAGATTACTGAAGAACTGTCTTTGTACCAGGAAAGGAGTCAAAACAGACCACTCTATGGGGGGAAATGGGAGGGCAGGGTTAGCTTGAGTCCAAGGTGGGAGTGGAGAGGGTTGGGAGGCCGGGCATCGCTGGAGATGTAAAAGGTGCTGGGGATGGGACATTCTTGCTGGTCTGTGTGGATACAGAAGCTTCTAGTAGATGGCGTATTTTGGTGATGCAACCTTTATGAGACCCTCCTGAAGTCATGAAGTGGGCACTGACATGAAACACTGTCATGCGCCTTCAGATGACAGGAGAGTTTCTCCTGCTGTCAATATGAATAATAATTTAAAAAAAGGGAAAGATCCTTTTCCTGTTTTAGGGGGGAAGTAGAGGGAATCAGAGAGCAAGTGAAAAGCCAGGGACAGCAACAAAGGACGTTAGAAGGAGTATCTGACCCTCTTTGCTCCTCAGTTTTGTAGAATGGCATTGGATTCTGAAGGAAATTAAAAATAAGGTCAGATAGCTTGGGACACCTGAACTCCAATGTAAAAATAGCACATGGGAAAAAAGTTCATCCAGGTAGCAGATTAGAATTAAAACCTTGTCTCTATTTCTCGTCTATGGACAAAGATGTCTCTTTTCTTTTTCTTTTTTTCTTCTTCTTTTTTCATTTGTTTATTGTTGACGTAGTCTTGCTCTGTCACTCTGGGTGAAATGCCGTGGCGTCATCACAGCCCACCCCAACCTTAGGCTCAAGTAACCATCCTGCCTCAGCCTCCTGAGTAGCTGGGACTACAGGCGTCCACCATCACACCTGGCTAGTTTTTCTATTGTTAGTAGAGATGGGGTCTCGCTCTTGCTCAGGCTGGTCTCAAACTCCTGAGCTCAAGCAATTCTTCCACCTCGGCCTCCCAGAGTGCTAGGATTATAGGCGTGAGCCACCATGTCCAGCCTGATGTATCTTTTTCTTCATATAAGAACCACTAAAACCCTCTCAAAGTTCAAGAGCTAGAAGCATTCTCTTCTTGGGAGCCTTGCTGAGGTACAATAAGAACCCTTCTTTTCTGGGTGTCTTCAACAGAAAGGGCCTGGAGTCTTTTTGGGATGTCCCAGATGTCCCACTTTTGGCGGGACAGTCCTGATTTTTAACAGTTTGTCCCACGTCCCACAGCATTTTTAAAAAGTCCTGATTTTTGGAAAGAATGCATGACAAGTTAGGGAAGGGAATATACAGAATATATGGTCAGCTGTTGAAAGGTTAATGTAACTCCATTTGGGAATGAAGAGGTTAATGTAAATTCATTTGGAAATGAAAAGGCTAATGTAAACTCCCTACTCCCCTCCTGGGCAAGGTTGCCCAGGTGGACTGGTGCCTACTTCTTTGAGCCACAGGCGCGGCGCTATACATAATTTTTTTTAAACATATTATATTTGTAAATTGTACTTATGTTGAAATTTAAAAATATATATTGCAATACTATTTTTGCGTTCTATGAAAATTTTTGTTGCTCCAGACACCCACCCACCCACCGCCACCACCACCCCCCTCCCACCGTCAATGGTGTCCCGCTTTACCAATGTTAAAATCTGGTCACCTTACCCTAGGGATTAAGCTGAGATTTTTCACAGAAATCTGCAGAGCTCTACACCGGGATTCCCACCTCTGCTGTCTAGCTCTTCTCTCTAGAAGCACTAACATGTCCTGTGAAGGGAAAAATACAGGAACCAGGAGGGGCCGCCCATGTGAAGACCCGGCCTCTGGTGCTGAGCTGAGGAAAGTCTGGGGCTGGAACTGTCAGCAAATCCTAATAGTTGTAAAAAAATTCAATTAATTATAACTGCACCTTATCCAGTGATTTTTAAGGGTCAGAATTTGTATACAGAAGCTCTTTTGTCCATTGCATACAAGCTTAAGGTCATACTGTTATAGGCTGCTCTGGCTTTAAAGGGGAGCTCTTTCTTTTTAAGCAAATACATTTTCTCCCCCTCTCTCCTTTCCTCCTTCTTCCCCTTCTCTCCTCCCCCATCTTCCTGCATCTCCAGCAGCTGAAGAGAAAAACAATCTTTGCCAATTGTGTGGGAGCTTCTGAGGCCCATTACATCTTTGTTTTCCTCTTTTTAAATGTTTTTCTTTCCCCTGTGGGGCTGATGAATTATTAATGTCTCTGAAGTAGTTTTGGAAGCCACTCTCTCCCTTTTGAAAGGTTCCAAGGTGGGAGACAGTATGGCTTCCTGCGGGACTGGGAAGTCCCTCCCAGCTGCCCTTGGGGTCACTGCCACTGGTTTGCTTAGCCCTGTAGCCAACAAGCACAGAGCTGATCTCTGACCCTGGCCATGACCCTTCTGCAATGCTTGGGCTGGAAGTAACATTCTCATGTTCATAACCTGGCCCCAGGGAGTGTCCTTAGAGGTTTCTGCAGCCAGGAGAATTGGGTAGAGAAAGGAAGGAAGAGGAAAGCTTTCTAAGACTCAGGACACCTTTGCATGCAGAGACTGCACAGAGGGTGTTGGAGTGGGCTGGGGTCCCATGGTGCCTTGAGGCAGCCTGGGTCCCGCTGTGAGGGAGCTGCCAGGACAGCAAGGGGACAGCCTGGTTCCAAAACACCACATGGTAGAAAGCAGTGTAAGGTGTGTTTAGTTATGAAGTTTGACAAGCATGGATTTTGAAAATAGGCATGGGCTTAAATGCCTGCAATTCCGATTTTTACAAATCTGGCAAATAAAAGCCAGGACTGTATTTAACCCTCACTGGGCCAGGTTGCAGCTGCCTTGTCTCAGATGAGTTTCACAACCAGGGTGAGGATGTTGGAACCCCTGCCAGGGCTGTTGGAGGGTTGGCTCCTGGCAGTGTCAGATGACTACCTGTGAGGCTATTTCCAAATTTGGAAAAATGCAAGATAAAGACACCAAAAACAGTTTCCCAAGGCCACCATTTAAAGTTTAAAAGAGATAACAAAAGGAGACTTCTCCAAAGGGGCCTGGCTCAGAGAGGAGGCTGTGAATTCTGGTGAGAAGTGTCAACCCAAGGACTCCTATTGGAAGCCACTTTGGAGGCAGGGACTGAGTTCTCTCAGAACACAAATTCCAGGCAGTCCCTGCCCTGATACTGAGCAGAAATGTTCTGTTTTCTTTAAGCATCACAGTTACTCATCCCTTACAGCTCCATTCTCTGCCCTGCCCCCAGAGAGGGCTCTACTTTGATCTGCCCAGACAATCCTCCTCTGAACGATCAGGCTTGGGATCCAAATTGGATGTCTGCCGTTGAGACCCAAGGATTACTGAACTGATGGGGTGTGCTCAGGGCAGCCTCAAAGGTCTGCGGCACAGTCACACAAGAGACAATCTGGGCCTTTAGTGAGCAAACACACCACCCACAACTATAAACGCTCTGATAATGAAGTGGGCAAGGTGTACACAGCTGATTATTAAACTGAAACCTGATATCTATTCTCTCAATGGCAGCGGCAAATGTGGGGGTGGGGATTGAGGGGATTTGGAGGCTACATCTGGCTTATCAGGGACAAACTGAATGGTAGAGGGGATGAAAGAGAAGAGACTTAAAGTTTACATCTTTTTTGCAAGCAAATTAAGTTTGCTTTACTTGAAATGGGAAGCCAAGCATTTGCCTGGGGCTGCTCCTTCCATTGGCTAGACGAGGCAGGCTGGGAAGAATAAGAAATAAAATGTGCAGGAGAAATATATGGGTTACATACTGCAATGTCAAACTGGAAGATTTTCTCATATCCACGAATCAGGATTCATCTGAATCTCCCAAAGGACCTGCTCCAAATGCTATCGTTACCAATTCTTAATTTATGTTGCCCCATTTGCAAGTAGCATGGTGCGTAACAAAGTTGGGATGAACAAACCACAAAAGCTAAATAACAGACCTTCAGAGGAGAAGAGGAGAGCCATCCATTTCGATTTTTAAACTGCTAAATAGAATTGAGGTGGCTGTCTGGGTCTATTGCTTTTCCCAGTTCAGAGAGCAGGTGAATTGAGGTGTTCAAGGAAGGTGGGAATAGCAGAGCTGGTGGTGGGCAAAGGGATTTTTTTCTCCCCTCTCCACCTCCACCTTTTCCCCCCTCCTTCCTAAGACTGAATGCGCCTGCGTTCTTGGTGACTCGGGATCCTAAGCCCTGAATTAGGGTGTTTCTTCCCTGCCACCCTCCTCAGTAGAAACTCCTTCCTTTCCCCCTTCCAGTATCTTATAAGGCGGCTCCAGGTGCCAGAGGAGGAAAGACGCAGTCTTCAGAGTCAGAAGAACAGGTTCATTGTCAAACCTCAGCTGTTTGACCTTGACCAAATCACTTAAACTCTAGGCCTTACAGAACCACCTCCTGTTCTCCTCTTGGGGTTGTGAGGCTGGTTTGGGCAAGGAAATAAACATGGTCACCTCTGTCACAGCTGCTACGGTTTCTACTTTTCCACTCCTCTCTCTCACAGGCCTGAGGGCCAAGTCTAGAGGTGGGCAGAGCTTCCAAGTCAGTGCCCTAGAGCTGTGGAAACCACCAGCCTGGTTAACTTCTCCACTGTTTGGGGGAGGTTGCAGTGAAGTGATCATTTTCACTCACCAACCACACTACAAGTCATCTGATCATAGGCGGGTGACAGCTTTGTCCATGTTGGAGTGAGGCAGTGGGCAACCTCAGCTCACAGCACATGGGCCACAGGAGAAAGAGGCTATTTGGTTTGATCAGAGGAGCGGGAGAAGGAATGGAAGCTCCCAGTGGATCTCCTGACGGGAAGAGGGAAGTCCAACCTGTGAGTTCCAAAGGGTTTTAGTGTTTTGAGAAATCTATTTAGTTTGCTCTTGAAAGGCAGCTACTTGGGGGCAGTCAGTGGGAAAGCTGGCTGTTTGGCTCCCTGGTGGCCACAGGGTACAGTCCTGGCCTTTAACACTATGTCCCGCTGACATCAGACCGGTAACTAGGGAGGGGGACGAGAAACTGTCAGGAGGAGGAAAGTGTGAACTGGGTCACTATGGTGGGCCCGGCAGTAACTCAGCGATTTTGAGTTAAATGTGATCATCTTCCATATCTGCAGATGACATAAGGCTGAATGTGTAAACCTGAAGAGTACAAAGTGCTTACCCATGAATTACTCAAGAATGGGGATTTTATCATATGCAGTTTCATACAAGCAGGACCTGCCTGCTCAGTGCCTGGCACTAGACACTGATTTAAGGCGGGAGGGGGGAAGGTAGGATATAGTGAGATGGGGAGCCGGGTGCACTCCGTCAGCCTTGGTGAGCCCTACCCAGTGTCCAGCACTGCCCCAATCCCTCCTGTGCAATTACCTTATTTCATCCTCACAGCCCCCATCCCAAGGAAGCATTATCATTCCCATTTTATAAACCACACATGCTCCTAATGTCAAGGCCACTGCTGTTTGCAATTGGAATTGGCCTTTCTCCAGTCCATTTTAAACCAGGTGAGCCTTTCTCAGCTTCCTGTCTGCTCACAAGGTGCCTCCCCAGTGCTGGGGCGGCCAGGTTCCTCGCTTGGCATTAGCCTGGCTCAGCCTAGTCCTCCAACCTGTCAAAATCCAGTAATGCCTCAGATCTCACCGAGCTCCACTGCTGCCCGCATCTTCCATCATCTTTCTTCCCCCTTCTGAGGGGTGAGCAGATTTTCTTCTCACTCTGAGCTTTGTTAGAGATAGTAAAGCCAAAACCCTCCTATGGGGATGGCACAGCAAGTCAGGCCTGGGAGGGGGAGGCTTAAGACCACGAGCTTCCCTCCGAGGAGCTATTCGAAGTTTAGGGGATGAGAGGAGGCGGGAACCCCTGACACTCAAGGATTGAGTCCCCTGCCCTATTGCTGGCTGAGGCAGTTCTCTTCTTTTAATATTTGATGGGGCTGCCTTGGAGGCATTTGTAAGTCTGCTGTGTTCATCGGGGTTCCCTACAGAGGGGAGACTTGCTGGGGGAGGCACCAGGGCTTCTTAGCACTCAGCAAAGGTCAGGAGGGGAACGGCTGACAAATTGGATAGCTCTTTTCAGAAATTTAATCTCAAATATGTTTTTTTTGGTCCCCCTTGTCTACAGAGAACACTGACTATAGCTCTGTCATGTTAGTTGGTCTGGAGAGGGAGTCCCTAGTTATGCAGAAGACAGACAGGACGGGAGATGGAGCTATGGTGGTAGAAATCCCTGCACTCTAATTGAGCAAGGCTTCTCCTTCCCAGAGCTCTGAGCATCAGCCCATTTGTCACCCCTACGTCCTTATCAAGCAGGCCATTATTGGGCATTACTAGCCCCATTTCTCTGTCATGCAGCCTGAATCCCAGAAAGGCTGAGTGATTTATCTGGCAGTGCACAGCCAGGGAGTAGGAAGCCTGTAGGAAAAATCTCAGCTCTTCAAATTTTAGTCCCCCACTTCAATCATGGATCTGCGCTAGCATTTTAAAATGGGAGTATGAAAACATCCTCACTGTGGGAAATGTACGTGAACATCCTTTGTAACATGGAGAATTTACCAGTGTGAATCCACCGTCTCTCCTTCTCCTGTCACCTTATTCCAACTCTTCCAGAATTTTCATCTACTCCTGCCTCTCTGGTGTCCCACATTTGTGCAGCAACCACAGAGTCCGGTTATGCCTTCCCATACCAGGCCCTCCTGCTCACAGCCAGGGGCACAACCCCACCTTCAAACCAGTCTTCCTACCACCACCTTCATCCTGATCCTGGGTACCTTGTGTGCGGCCTTCACAGTTACTTTCCTGACTGTTTTGTCCAGCCATTGCTGTATTCACAAGCTTTGGACAGCTTTCATTGCGTTCAGCAGAAAACACCAATGCTTCTCCTTACCCTTGAAGATCTCCACAATATGGCCCTATCCAACTTTCCAGGGTTCTCACGGACACAACTTTTTCTACACACCTAGCCCCTCCCCCGGGCCGAATTCACCTGCTGATCAATTTAATAATTACTTTTCTCTGGCTTATCCTTAATAAGTCCCTCTTGCTATAATTTCCTTTTCTATCCTTCCTTCCTCCATGATTGCCAGGCAACATAATTTCCAGCTTTCAGAGCGTAAGTAGATTCCCATCTCCTTGCAAATCTTCCGTCATCGCTACCTTGACAAATACGTCTTTCCTGTAATATTCCCATAGCACCCTACACTTCTGTGATAGCACTCATCATTAATCATAGTCAGCCAGAGATTAATTAGTAGAAGATCATGTGCTCTCTTGTTTTATTCAGACATCGGTGAACAAAATTCTGATCATTCTTTGTTTTCTTCAAAGAGTCAGACAAGCATTCTTTAGAAGCCTGTGGCATTTTTGTTGAAATGAGCTCTCACCTGGTCCCACTGTCATTTTCTGCAGATTCCCATAGCTACCTAAGGATTTGCTGCCCTCTGGTCCCCTGTTGCTACTAAGAGCCCAGGTACTTCTCCTCAAGGGCCCAGCCACTGGTCATTTTCTACTTCCTACCAATTTGAATTAATTTGTGCTAATTTTACTTGGTCTCTCATCACATGTGTGGGGATTGTTCTTGGTTCATTGCTTGAATTTGGATTCGGAGCTCCTATCTTTGCTTTTTAACTAGGAAGTATTAGAAACATCTCTTACCTATCTAATATCAAATAATACCTAAAAATTGCCTTCATTTTTTAGGAGATCGATATTTGATTATTTGTCTCAATCCATGTGAGATGGGGTCACATATAGAAAATGATAGATCTACATATATAGGAAAACCATAACCAAAATCACCCAATCACTTATTCACTCAACTGATGTTTATCAAGCTTTGTGTCAGTGCCGGCCGCCATGCTAGCTGGGGCTGGCATCAGGAAAGCCGAGCCGGAAGCTTCCCTGAGCCCCCAGGAAAGATACTCTTGACAGGTTCATTTAAATCCAGCTCGTCAAATCTGGATTGGGAAGTATTTGCAAGTGGTAAGTCTGCTATCCGAAGGAATGAAACTCATAATGGCTGAGAATACCCAAGGAGGAAAGATGCTAGATTGCTTAGTAGGATTAGACGTCTCCCTTCTGGTCGGAGCTGGGCTCTGCTAAGGATTTGAGGCAGGCAGGTGATGGGAGCATGATGGTCGGGGAGGGCTGAAACCTCACAGAATCCCTGGGAAGCAGCCCCAGGAAGAGAGAGCAGTGACGTAGACTTGGGCTGTGGGGCTTTTCCTCCCTTTTCGTCCACAGACTGAAATAGCCCTAGTGCGAAGAGAGGGGGTCTGCCCCCTCCTTTACAGCTCTCCTTTACACCCCCCTTAAAGTCCTCTTCACAGGAAGAAAAGAGGACAAGACGCACAGAGGCAGGCGGACCCTAAGTGGCATCTCTTCACTTCCAGACGTAAAACAAGAACCAGACAAGACAGCATGTGCTCAAGGGCCAGCACGAGCCCCTCTCCATCTCCACGGAGCAGCATCTCAAGAGCCCTCTGCCTTCCTCCCCCGCCCTCTTCCTGCCTCTTAGGAAGAGTGATGCGGTTTATAAACCATTTGCAGCCAGGACCAAAGCATTGCACCGTGTGGGTCTGTGGAAGAAAATAGTAACAACGGTATTTATTAAGCATTCGTTTTTATATTTATGAGAGAGAGAGAGAGTGGTAGAGTAGAACGTTAAACAGGCAATTTCTCAACAAGCGTAGCTTCTCATTGAGAGGTAGGTTTAGGGCAGGCCAAGAAGCATTCCTACCTCACAAGGAAAATGGCATTATCAGTCCATCCGTCCTTTATCCAGGTCTGACTTGGGGTTCAACCGAGCGAGCTGTGCCAAAGTGCTCTGAGCAGTGTGGTAGAGAGCCTGGACAGTTCTAAGTATTATGCAAAACAAGCCGCGGGTTTTGGTGCTCCACACAGAAGTAGTTGTTGTTTCCCTGGCCCGTGTGACAATACCATGAGGGTCAGTTAGGAGTCTTTCCTCTCCGTGGTCAGACGTCTTCATGATGTGGCTCTGCCATCTTCACACAGGGTGTGTCAGGGACATGCCGGTCACCTTGCTGTGTAGAGAAGGGAGAAGGAAGGGGGGCCAAGTCCTCAGCGTGGAACGGCTGCATTGCTCCACTCTGGCTCACACTCCACTTAGGAAAACTAAATCACAGTGTTCCAGCTACGTGAAAGGACACTAGGAAACACACTTTGTGTGCACCTCGTAAGGAGAAACGGGCGTGGTGAACATCTACCAGTCTTTAGCCCAGTCACTGTAGACTACATTGCAAATGCCACCTGTCATTCTACAGGGCAGGTGACTTTCTCCCCACATCCATCCATGATCGGTCTGCTCTGAGGTGGGACTCAGCTCGTTGGGCTCACAGGTGCAGTAGATATGCAGAGGACACTGGGGCTGTCTGAGGGTGGGGCATGTGGTCTCTGGACCAACTGGACTTCAGGTGTCCTACCTTACATGAGGACAACCCCAGCAGCATGGCTGTGCCTGGGCCATAGAGTGACATCCTCTACGAGCAGTGCCTGGTCTGGGACTCTGAAAAGGCTCTGGGGGCAGGGTCTGCCCTGACCATGTTGTACAGACACCCTTGGAGAAAAAGGGGCTTGGATCTTGGCCTGAACTCATCAGAATTCCCATCGTACAACAGCTTTCTCTGCACGTGGTCACCCTCTCTTCTGCCTGCTCCTTCAACTGTCTGCCTGATTTATCAGCACCCCAGTGGCTCAGACAGGCATCCCATGCACAATTATTCAGCAAAAAGCATTGAGATCTTACTGTGTCCGGTGCAGTGCTACACATCTGGGGCTGCAGATATAAGATCAAATCTCAGGCCTCTACAGCCTGATAGTCCAAGGATAAAAATAAGAAAAGGCAGTTGGGAGGGAGGTTTGAGTGAGCAATACCGACAAAAATGCAAAACAGGTAAGAGGAAGTTCCAGAAGTTAGAACTGGGGATGTCTGTGCAGTGTTTTGAGCTCCAGCACTTAGGTCCCAGTCTGAAGCTGGGAAGACTTTCAAATAGCGAGGATGGCATAGACATAGGTCTTCAGGGCAATAAATCAATCCTTCTGACCAAAGCAAAAGAACAACAGGCTCCCAAGGGGCGTGCCGAGAAGGACATGCATTGCCAATCTACAGAGTTTTGACCTTTTTTATTTAGGGAGTTGGGGGCCTTTTGTGGTTTTGCATTAGTGAAGTCATACTGTCAGAATAATACCTTCAAAAATGTTCTGTTGATAAAGGATGAGGTAGATTGGCAGAGGCAAGACTAGAGGAAGGTATGTAATATTAATAAATACTGTGTACTGAGAATTTACTCAACATGTGATTATTTAATCATATCAACCACTCTATGAAATATGCACTATTATTATTTTGTTTAATTGAGCTAAGAAAAGTAAGAACCTGGGCTCTAACCAAGCAAGACCCTGCTCTAAAATCCAAGGAACTTGGCATAGGAATAAGGACAGCTTGAAAGCCAGGGTGGTGGTAATGAGAGTAAAGAAAAGATGGATGAGGCAGAAATTGAGAAGGAAGAATGGATCAGACGTGTTGATAGATTGGAGTCACAGGATAAAGGAAATGGGAAATATTAATCCTCATTATTATCCTGGGTGATTAAAAAAGTATTGTTAAGAAAATTAGGGGGAAAGCATTTGAGCAGGAGGGAAAAGGTAATTTTAGCTTCAGATACGTGGAGTTTCAGGCAGGAGTGGATAAAGCTATGTTCTAGTTCAATGCGATAATTTATTCCCTCCCAGGAGAGAAAGCAGATTTCAGTTCTTGGCTGGAACATCCAGGTAAAGAGCCCAGGAGGCGGTAGGAAGGTGAGATCTGTTTAAGATAAGGGAGAGTCTGTGTAGAAATGGCAGTTGCAAGCTGCAGTCGTCCCCAGGTTGTGAGGAAGACAGAGGGAGACGATTGGGGTTTAAGAACAGCGCGGAAAATGTCAGCACAAACTTCATCAAGGGAGGATGCATGAAACCCCAAAGAAATGAGGACAGGATTGGGGTTTAAGAACAGTGAGGTGAATGTTAGCATAGTCTTCATCAAAGGGAGGACCCACGGAACCCAAAAGAAATGAAGGCCATTTTGCCCAGCAATATTTAAAGACTTGTGGAAACCAGTTTGTGCACATGGATGATATATACCAAAGGCAGAAGGAGAGCGCAAGAAAGGGGGAGAAAGGACACGGGCACATTGTGAGGATGGATCCGGAAGCTGGAGCAGCACATGTTAGCAGAGAAATGCGGCGTGGCTGGGTGAGACTTCAAGGGCAGCCAGCTGGGATGGGGACCGTGCAGCAGTGGCCATCTCACTTCTTGAGGCCAATCTCAAATTCACACATTTTGGGTTTCAATGCATTGTGTTTAGAAAAATTATGTTTAGAAAGAAACTCTCTTCTT
>CAUYQV010111539.1:0-26068 GCA_963574575.1 Galagoides demidoff
ATGCCCGGCCTCCAATGGGGATATTAAGGCTTAGAAAGCTTAAAAAAATTTCCCAGTCACTCAGAGAGTGAGCAGAAGGGGAGGAATTTGAACTTAAGCAGTAGACTCTGGAGCCCACATGTTTTTTCCTAGACTGTGTTTCCGAAACTTTCCCTACAACCAAAAGGCAGGGATCCCACAATCCAACATGGTGTGTTGTTATGGTCTAAGTCATAAGACTGAGCATAAATTTCTTTAGCTCCTGGGCAAATATAACACAGTACAAATCTAAAATCATTATACAAACCACAGATGAACAGATTTTTTTTTTTTTGTGGCAATTTTTGGCCAGACCTGGGTTTGAACCCGCCACCTCTAACATACAGGGCCGGCACCGTACTCCTTTGAGCTACAGGCACCACCCAAGAATTTAAATTAAAGTAGTGTACACATGAGACAGACGATGCAATTTTGTAAACATAAATCTCAACCACAAAGCCCTGAGTCCTAGAGAACACACATGATGACTCACATTCCCCTACAAGTCCCTCTGAGTGACTGAAATGATATCACTACCATGCACCACAGTGCCATCTGGCCTCTGCTAGGTGAAAGCATCTCTGTTATGAATTACTTCACCTTGTGTTTTTCCCACTAGCTGTGACAATGAAAGGCACATTCCCTGGCACCAACTCAGATATGGAGACAAACTCATGAGATGAAGTCCCTGCCTGTGCTCTGTGTAGACCAGCAATGGCTTAGAGAATCATAGGCCCCATTTTGAGAAACATCTTATTATGCTCTTCAGCTTTCCCCTAAACCCAGTCCTCATCAAGTAGGTGTGACCTCCCTGTGAGATAAGCACCCAGGCAGGGAAAGACACTGGGACTCGTAAGCTTGTGGAGAGTTTCCCCATCCTGGGCTGATTCTTGTAGAAGTTGGTCTCATAAAAGAAGAGAAGGGTGTTCCAAGGAGAAGAAATGGCATGAGAAAAGTCAATGGGGGAAATAAAAGAAAAGGGAAGGGAAGGGAAAGGAAGGGAAGGGAAGGGAAGAAAAGAAAAGACAATAGGACATGAAGCTGCATATGTCCACAAAACAGAAAGTAACATGTAAGCCCATGAGAAGTGAGAAAAGGGACAGAAAGGCAGAGAAGCCTGTAGAAGACAGCTCATGGATATCTACTAATAGATCCCTACCTGCACCTACAAGCACATCAGGACATCTGCATGAACATCAGCTACACCTGCACCTGCACCAACATCTGGACATCTACATCAACATCATTTATATCTAAACCTGTATCTATGTCCATCTATCTACATCAAAATCATCTACATGTACATATTCAGCAATACCTACATCTCCATCATTATCTACACCTATACCTACTTACATCCACACCTGCATCCATATATCTACATCGATATGGTCTACACCTCCCACACATCTGTATGTGTACATTATCTACACCTCCATCTGCATCTGTCTATCCACATCTACATCATCTACGCTGAATCTATACACATCACCTGTCTCTACAAGTGCATCTGTTTATTTACATTTACATCATCTGAACTACATCCTTATCTACATTTGCATCATCTCCATCTCCATCTATACCTGCACCCACATCTACACCTACATCTTTAGAGAGAGAGACAGATATATGTCCACACTGACCTCTACTTCTACACATAAATCTATATTCTCAACCTGTCCATGACCTCTTTGATGAAAGAAAGAAAAGCATTAGAATGTCCCAGAAGAGTTCCTATTTTCACTTCCTTCAGCACTGTATGTGCGAGGAACACCTCTGATGTTTGAAATGCAGAGGGCATGATACTTGATGAGCCAATCTTCTCCAACTGTCCTGGACACACACTTCGGTTCTCAGTTCCCTGCATCCAGGCATGGCAGGTGCCAGGAAGTGCCTGCACTGACCAGCACACCACTTGGAACTTTCCCATTTACCACTGCCAGTTTTCACTTGCGTTGTGCGGCCACAGTTTGCAAGGCCCTTTGAATTATATTCCTACTTCCCTGCTCTCCTTGCAGCTCTCATGGCTACATTCCTCAAAGCAATAACTTTCATTTACAATAATGTTTCTTTAATAGGGGCACGTTGGGCAATATTCATGGGCACTCACTCGCATAACATTTTTCATCTAAGAGCCAGTGCCAACACTAAATAGGTGAATTTAGTAAAAGCAGAAAAGCATAAAGGAGAAAATAAACATGACCCATGAACTCACGTCCTAGAGTAACTGCCTCCTCTGGGTGTGCTTCCTCCAGCACAGTTTCCCTTTGCATATCGGGAACAGATTGAACGCTGAGTGTTTCCATTAACATAATAAAACATTTCTATACAACTTTGGGTGCACTGGAAAATATGTAAACTGTGGTGCATGACTTCTTTATGTTTCCTCATGTCATTATGGTCCATTTCCACTACACTTGGATCCTTCTTTCTCATTTATTCTTTTGTCAAATGTCTACTGAGCACTCACTCACGTCAGCAGGATAAGCAAAATCCCTGTTCTCAAAGAGCTAACGGTGCAACAGCAAGAAGCAGACGGTAACCAGCAAACAAAAACAGTAAGATTCCAGATTGACAGATAACGTAAACTATGCTCAGAAAAAAGAATCGCAGCTTTCACATTTACAAACCATCCTTCACATAATCTTTCCTCCACTTAAATGTAAGCAGAAAATAAATAAGGCAAAATACATTTTAGTGTTAATCAAGAGATCTAGACTAATTTACAAAATTAAAATATTTTTCTTAGCTAAATCTTGGATTCTTTAGCCAAATATCCCATCCGTTAAATGCCTGGTCTCTCACCAAGCAGTGTCCACTCTTGAAGTGCCTGCTTCCAGTGTCCATTCTTAACCCTGGGCCTGGCAGGTTAGATTCTCAGAATCTTAAGTGAACACACAGGGAATTTCTGGGTCTTTTGCACAGGAAGGCCAAGGGGATCCAGAAATGATGCCAAAGAAAACTTTTGCCACCTTCTTCAAAATGGTCAATCAACTTTGTCCTGAGGCCTGGGCTGAGGTCTACCCTAGAGTTGTGATTCCTCTTCCTCCTGTTCCTCCTCTTTGTTTTCCTCCTCTTCCTCTTCCTCTCCCTCCTTCTCCTCCTCCTCAGCCCTGTGGCTCATTTTCCTGCCAGCACAAACACAGGTACCCACTCTCCATCTCTGGAAGTAATTCTGAAATATGCAGCCTGCAGGTTTGATTCTTACTATGATAAAAGGTTTCAAAATTTCTCTCTTCCTCTCTCACTTGTGCTTTTACTGAAGCTTCTATTGGCCCCTACAAAGCCTGATTTACAATCCTTATTATCTTGATATAGATTCAAACCAAAAAAAATCTATTTTGACAGCCACACTGAGGAACGAGTATTGATTCTGCAGGATGTCTTCCTCCCTTAAATGCTAAATCGCTGATCTAGTGAGGTTAGAGTCACCAAAGCAAAAAAAAAGAAAGAAAGAAAGAAAGAAAAGAAAAAGAAAAAAAGTCAGAATATATAAATATATCTGAAAATATTGAGAAAAACAAAATTCTTGCCTCACCAACACAAAACCCAGTGTCCATCTTTAAAGGCCTTCTATGAGCAGAAACTCTTCTGCCCACTGGGAACCGGCAGTGACACTAGACGTTTTGTAAAGATTGTTACATCATTCAATCTGCAAAACAATCTTAGGCAGATGAACCATTAAGCTACTATCTCACGGAATAGAAACTGGAGGAGCAAATGATCTGAGTCCCTTCCCAGGAGTTCTGCTCCAAGCAGCGCTGGGTCCCCCACCCTGTCCGGCAGGGCCCTCAGCTCTTGGCAGGGTCACCCTCTTTTCCTACACTCTCCCTCTGGACCATTTACTTTGCTACGGTCAATACACCCTCCTCCATAGGAAATCACGCCTGAGCAGAAGTAAATACGTACACAGAGGTGCAGCCGCTTCGCTTGTTTGTTTATCTGGCACGGGGTTCCGCTCACTGTAGCATGTGGAGGGCGAAATGATGCCCCCTCCAAGGTGGCCCTTTCATTACCCTCAGAACCAATGAACACGTTAAGTGACATGGCGAAAGGGAGTGAAGGTTCCGTATTGAATTAAAGTTGCCTGTCATCTGACTCTCGGGTGAAGAGATTACCCAATATTATCCCGGCAACGCCAGCGTAATCTCGGCTGTCCTTTAAATGGGCGTGGGAGGGGTGGAGAGTCAATGTCAGGCGCTGTGGTCTGCTGGACACTCTGCACTGCTGGCCTGGGAGGGGACCAAGGGCCTTGAGCCAGCTGCAGGCGGCTTCCACGCTGGGACCACGAGGCTGTGAATTCTCCCCGGAGCCACCAGAAGGATGTAGTTCTGCCAATACCTTGATTGAGGCACACCAAAACCTGTTTGGTCTTCTCAGCTCTGAGCTGTGAGGTAATAAATTTGTGTTGTTTTAAGGAACCGAGGGGGTGGGGGCTTTTATAGCAGCAATGGAAAGCTAAGAAGCAGTGTGAGGCCTGCGGCGTCCTTCCTGGCTGTGTCCCCGCTCCAGCGCGTGGAGTCTGCGGAAAGTGAGGCTCATGGCTGATGTTTGCAGCGAGAACACACAAATCAGAGCCTCAGACGCCCTTCAGAAGGATGCCTATTTCCTGCCTCCAGTCCCACAGTCATCCCGCCACCAAGGTGGGGTCCTCTTGGTGCTTCCCTGGAACCTCTCTGCAGCCTTTAAGCAGGTACCATCTGCTCCCGGGGGCCCCAGGAAAGTTTACATCTGGTGGTACGATGTCCCTGCCCAAAATCTAGCCACAGTCACTCAGATCCCCATGTGCAGGCTGAGGCTACAGACTGGCCCCACCTGGGCCCTCATGTTCTATAACGTATGCGCAAGGGCCCCGAATCACTGGCTCTTGCTTATGGACGTCCTGGGGTTCCTACTGGGGCCGGACCTGTGCCGTCCACCCTCCCCCCTTTGTCCAAACCCACGGGAGCCCTCCTGATGTGCAAGAACAGCTCTGTTTCAAGCGCACGGCTCAGCCCCACCCAGAAAAGTAAATCAGTGGTGGGGCATTTCTCCTATCTGGAAGTACTACGAGGGACAGCCAAGATGGGAACTGCTAGTGTGATTATCACCTCTCCAGACATGTGACAGACTGCTCTGTGAAGATTTCTGCATCTAGAGGAAAAAAAGCAAAACAGATCCTCTCTCTTTTGAAGCTCCAGGCCATGTTGGCTGTACTTCTAGCAGGTGGTGCTTACAGGTTTTAGCTCTTCTATGTCACTCAGTATTTTTCCTGAAAGGATTACTGGATCGCCAACCCTGGTGGGCCTCTTGCCTGCAGCTCTCCACAGCCCCGGGTGTGTAATCAGGCCTTGCAGGCTCACAGTCCTTATTAGGTCTCGTGCTCATCCTTGAAATCATTGGAAGAGATTCTTCAATGAGTGACACATGACTATTACCAGGTTTGCCCTTAGCAGCCTACCCAAATTATTTCATTTAATGATACCAAAAACTCTACCAGGAAAGCCCATTCTCACCTAATTTTACAGATGGTGAAACTGAGGCTTCATGACATAAAATCAAATCTGAGTGCTGTTTGACCCCTGGCTCCAGGCTGGCTATGGGACAGCAATACCAAGAGGCAGACAGCAGCCAGGCTGACTGGCATGTGGTGGGTTGTCCCCTCCCTGCCCAGGAATAAACAGGCAGTTCTGAATTTTCTCTTGCAGTTCAGCAGGGAACTTCTCCAGGTGCTGTTTCCAACCCTCTCACCCGACCCTCTCACTTGCTTTGATTGCCCTAACTCCCCCTAGCTCCTCCTGTCTACGTTCTCTGGGTCAGGCCCCTCACATTCACTGTGGTATTGATGTTTGCTTCTCCATCACCATCTCCTGAATCCTCCCCCAGGTTCCTGCTTCTCCCACAGCTGGTTTAGGTGGCTCCAGCCCCTAACCCAGTCTGGACCAGGAGCCCTTAACCTTGGTTTCTCAGAGACGGGATTTAGCCAAAGACAGTTCCTTACATAGAAGAGCCATGAGTAGATATTTGTTTATCTGGAAAATGGTTGAAATAAAACAACTAGCGTGCAGATGGGCCGGGGCATCATCAGGACTCATTCTCAACCAGCTCACATAACATACCCTGTCATCGGACCCATAGCCCAGAACTAGAAGGCTGGAAAAATCGACAGTGAAATAGAGATGTTTTATAGTTACAGAGACCATTGCTGGGTAGTAAAGTATCTGCTGAAATTGCGTTGCCACAAATCTGGGAGTAAAATAAATAAAACCAATATTAAGGCAAGAAGTGAGTAACAGCCAGCTCAGCGCAGACGCAGGCTTGGCGATGTCCTAGAGTGTCCCGTCTCTGCTCTCTGCTGCCTGCTTGAGATGCGGCAGGGACAGAGCAGCAGCTCCCTCAGTGTCAGCATGCTTGCTTCCCCGGAGCTGCACAGCACCACCGGGGCCACGTGAAAATGTGCCTCGAGGTTGGGTCTTTGGCTCCAGCTGGGCCAGGAGGGCTACAGGGAAAACTTGCTCCACTGAATCAGCAGCTTAAATCTTGTTTGTTTTCCCCTTTTTGTTGCTCAGCCTTTTGCCATTAATCCATCCGTTCACTCATTCAGCAAACATTCACTGAGCGTTTCCTCTGCCCCAGTGCCAAGATAGAGATTAGAAGATAAAACACGTAGAGCTCTACCATGGAGAAACCCAGAGTCTTACCTGGGGAGACTGAATATCCAGGTTGGCCCAGGTCTGAGGGTTTTCCCCAGGCCTAAAATCAGCCAAATCTGGGGGAATTCAGGACATCTCATTATCCTGCAGTACAAATATAAGGGCCGCAGGTAACTGTCATGATGCAAAATGCTAACTAGTGACTCCCCAGCATGTCTCTAGAAATCTCAAAGTGCCTGAGCATCTCAGCACTGCACTGCAGCCTGGACTTGCAAACACAGACTAAAGCGAGCCATGGCACCAGGATCAATCAGGAAAGGCAGGAAGGACCACAGAGGACTGAGAGGAGAGCCAGGGGAACCCAAGATCCAGGCAGCCTCTGTGGAGAAGGTGCTTATGAAGCCTGTGTCCGCCAGAGGAGGGGAAGATGGATAAAAATGCCAGCATCTTCTCAGAATTCAGACAGGTGGGAAGAACAGACACATCCCCCCACAGCAGGGAGGGATGTAACCACTATACAGCCTACACAAGGGAACCAGGAGGAGCCACTGATGTCCTGTGCAGACAGAAGGAAAGGCTGCACAAGGAAGCACTGTTAGCACAGGCAGGGACGTGAAGACAAGAGCAGAGGATGCAGGGAACCAGCTGTGGAAACAAATGGGGTGCTGAGAAGAAAACACAGTACCAGATAAGGGTAGCCGGGAGTTTCACAGAACATGAGAAGAAAACACAGTACCAGATAAGGGTAGCCATGAGCATCACAGAATGTCAGTGTAAGGAAACTGAGACATGAGCAGAGAACATAGGAAAGCAAGCAATATAAACAAACGTGATGCTGAGTAAGAGAACGTACAGTAATAACAAGACAACGGGCAACCTCAACTGTTGTAAGAGACAGAGGCCTGCTGTGGTGCCTCCTGTCTGTAATCCCAGCACTCTGGGAGGATCCCTTGAGTTCAGGAGTTTGAGACCAGCCTGAGCAAGAGTGAACCCGTCTCCACTAAAATAGAAAAACTAGCCAGATGTTGTGGCGGGTGTCTGGAGTCCCAGCTACTCGGGAGGCTAAGATAAGAAGATCTCTTGAGCCTAAGAGTTTGAGGTTGCCATGAGCTATGACACCAGGGCACTACCCAGGGGGACAGAGTGAGACTCTGTCTCCAAAAGAAAGGAAGGAAGAGAGGGAGGGAGAGAGGGAGAGAGAGACAGAGAGAGAAAGAAGGAACCAGAACCAACAGAGGGCACGTTATACATTACCATCCCACCTCTTTGGGCACCATAGCAATTTGGGGGCTGACCATACAAGGTGGGAAACTCCCACACCAGACAGCAGGAAGGAGACAACACCCCCCAGTCCAGAGAAAAAGGAGAAGAGACAACGTCAGGAAGGAGGAGAGGCAAAACAGAAGAAAATGAGATGTCACAGAAACACCAGCGCCAGTGTCCCCGGGCCGTGTGCCGGCCCCTACCCTCAATGTACTGGCGCCTATTGATTAGAAACCCAGAGAGACCACAGGGTCACAGTCGCTTGGACGTGTGCTCTCAACTCCTGTAAGAGTGAACTTTTGTTTTAATAACCTTTGCTGTTTACTGCTTCAAAATTCTCTCTTCTTGTCATTGTTCACTTATGAAAAGACAAGATCCAAGGAGCTCAGCAGCTGGTAACAAGGGGATTATAGGGGCACAAAGATGGACATATCTTGGTGAGTAAGTAGAACTTTGAAGGCTGGAAAACTGGATGTAGAAGAGCATTTCATGGTATAGAAAGCACCATAAACAAGGGAGAAATGAGAGAGAAAAAGCGAAGTCTTTTTGGAAATGGGGGTCTGGAATGATGGGGAGAGAATAAGGCAGAGGGTGGCTGCGGCTGGAGATGACGCCAGTGTGGAGGGTGGCAGAGGCTCGTCAGGGCCTTATTGTTTAAGCCAGCGGTGCTCCTTTCCCGCAGGGACACCACTCACAGTGCCACAGTCCCATGGACAAGGCACACTGTGCTCCTTGCCCTCTAGCGGAGGCACCCTTCCTGTCACCCTCGCTGAATCCCACCCAGTTCTCAGACAGAGAACTCATGGTCACACATTTTTGGCTCAGAATAAATCTCTTTAAATTATTTCACAGAGTTTGGGGGTTTTCCATGAACAGAGCAACAAGGATCAATGAATGAATTTTTAGGTAATAAGTCCACAGGCTCAGTGTGCATTTGTGTCTGTGTACAAAGCAAATATAGACAAGAGAGAAGGCACAGTTAGGAGTCATCCCAACAGCAGTGACGAGAGATTGAGAGGAACTTCTGGAAGAATCATCCAGAATCCCCAGCTTCTGGGCAGCGGAATGGCTCTACCCCTGGCCTGTACCAGGCTCACCGTTGCCACACAGCAGCCTGCCACACCCTGACAGATCTCAGCTGCAAAACCGTCCAAGAGGACCCAGCCCCCCTCATGCAGGGGCCTCCCTTCCTCATTCCTCCCAGATGTGACTGGAACACCAGGCAGGCTCCTCTCTGAGTCTGACCTTCACCATGGTCTCTTGTCATGTTTGCACTCATGACTCACCCCATATCACCACACCTATTGGACACAGGGGAAATAGGTGACACAGAAAAATTCACCCACAGTGTAAGCCCAAGTGCTCAGACTCCACTCCCGGGAGCTGACACTCCTATGATGTGAAGTCAGGGCAGGTCATCTCTGGCCCTGTGCAAACAGAGAAAAATGTTAGAAGGGGAATTACTGAGAAACAGACATGAGGGATATTACACCGCTACTGAGAGTCAAAAAGGGGGTATTACATCCTACTTTTCCAGTTTTTAGGAAATAGGAAGAAACTGAAATTTAAAATATCATGAGGATCCCAAAAGATAGGAAAAGGGGCTTCAGATTCTAATTTTCTTGTGACCTGGATAAACTGATTTTCCTAAATGAGCCAATTCATGTAAAAGCTGAGAAGAGGGCCTGGTAGAACCCAGGGCACCTAAGTGTCAGCCACTACTGTTTAGGGTATGCATGAGATTGTCTGTGGCAATGGTGGAAAATCAGAGCATTACAGAAACCTGAGTGGGCTCCACACTCACCTATGTCTAAAAAATACGCAAAGTTACAGAATTCATTGTTTGGCCTCACTGTTGGAAATTCAGAGAATTGGTGATGGTTCCTATCTTAATATCCAGACTTATTAAACACTCTAAATGTGGTTTATAGGATCCATTGTTCTTCATCCGTATGTCCATTTTGGTGTTCACTTCAGAGAAAAGTTTATACTCTACAAAGGACAACTTATTTGTAAGATCTGCTAAGCTCTTGCTAATATACTTTAATCTAGCACAATAGCTTCTGGTGGTGAGTCACAAATTAAACCTGAGCAACAAATACTATAGTTTTATTCTAATGGCCATACCAAAACCTGACAAAATTTGTGATGCGAATGGCTGTGTTGGTGCCTATAGCAAAGTCTGAGTCAGTGCAGCTTACATCCAGGAAGTCATATGTCAGAAGGCTTTCAGATTTACCTTCAAAGAAACCACTGCTTTTGGTTCTTTGGGTTGTTAATGTATGCATAGATGTTACAAGGTAAAAAAACAGGGTGAACATTAAGTTTAACCAAGCACTGTTACAGGGGCATCCAACCACGGCCCATGGCTGGCTATCAGTGCTTATCTGCAGTGGTGGATATCATGGAAATTATGCACAGACCTTTTTTTGGCCATCAGCTTTTGTTAGTGTTTGTGTATTTAATGTGTGGCCCAAGACTACACCATAAGCATTCACAGCCAGCTGAGGGCCCCAGTTGGACGCCTCTGGTTGGAAGGATTGGGTTCCCCTAATCCTGACATAAGGACTTAAACAGAACCTGGGTGGGTCAAGGTTGGGAATTAACATTTGGTAATATCATTTCTCACCAAGCACAGCCTATGAGCTACCGAGATAACAAAAGGTAAGAACCAAGTGTGCCTGAAAGGCCTATTTCTTGTCTATCACAGTCAGAAGCAGGATGCCCCATGCAGCTGCTATGGTTGTGATCTTTGGATGCAAAGATTGTCACTCAGTAGGACCTGAAGTCCAGCCCAACTCTGCTTACTAAACTGTGTTCCCAGATCCCAGACTTTTCTGAGTCACACAAAGATATTTTCAGGGTCCTTCAGACCTTAGTAGGAAGTCACTATATATAAGTGCACTATCAACTAATTAATCAATAATTAAACAAACAAATTTTTATTAGAAGTTGAATCAGATCCCAGAAGAATTTGAAAAAAATGGATTTAAAGAAAATACCCATGGGCTGAAAGAGAGCATATGGGTACAAGAAGGGGAGGAGTTCCTTCCATTGGATCATAAACTGTTACATACCCTTCATTTTACAAATCTGTTGGTAGATTATTTAAATTTTTAAAATTACATAAAGATACTTCAGGAATTTTTCATAAAACAATTGCAGAACAAAAGCAATAAAGGCTCAAGTTCTACAAATACTGAAGGTTACAGTGGGTTCAATGTGACAACTCCCTCTCCTTCTCACTGGTTTACCAGCCATACTACCTAAAACACTAAAAAAGGAATCTCAAATTGAGAAGGAGGGCATTCCTTCCACTATAGATTTCCAAAGACCAGCCTATGCCAACATGTCAAAAGCCTTCAGTTCAATCAGAACAAATGATACTTTATCAAGAAATTGTTTTCTTTCCATTCAAATTAATGTTCTTTATTCACATTATATGTAGCTAGGACTGGAG
Organism: Galagoides demidoff; assembly: GCA_963574575.1. Classification (NCBI taxonomy): domain Eukaryota; kingdom Metazoa; phylum Chordata; class Mammalia; order Primates; family Galagidae; genus Galagoides; species Galagoides demidoff. The sequence continues at coordinate 11,374 of CAUYQV010111539.1, forward strand.
GGATGAACTGACTGGATTCATGAAGCCAGATCAGATTTCCTGGGACATAGGAGTTGATTCCCATCCCAACCAAGCCCCATTTTTTTTTTAATTCAACTTAGTTATCAATTCCATTAATCGTTTTGCCCTTATTTTTAACAATTGGAGACTTTATGACACACAATGAAATTATGTTTTGCATTATGTTGGTTAAAAGAAGCAAAGTGAGAATGTGAGGTATCTCTTTGGAAGGAAAGATTCTGCAGACAATAAACAACCAAAGGAGAAGGGGAGGAAGTTATTTAAAATAGTAAATCAGTAAGTTACTTCTACATACAAAGACAACAGAATTATAGTTTAAAAATAAGTAGGTTTCCAATTGGCTATTGCCATTTTTCTTTGGGAAAAAAAACACTTCATAAAAAAACTAAAAAAAAAAAAATCAATCCACAAACAAATAAGTATTTGACAGATATACAACTAGCTCCTGGAGAAGCCCCAAACCAAGCCATTTGCTTCCTATTTGGGGATGTTAAAATGACTTCTATCCTATGAAATAAAACTGATAGAATAAATTAATCAAGCATATTTAATTATCAACTTTTACAAAATTTAAAGTTATCATCCCTATGATTACATCCCCTTTTTGTTCTAATTACTTTAGTCCTTGGATTCCAAGCCTTGAAACCAAATGAGTCCATCAGTTCAGACCCAAAAATTGTGAGGTAAAGCAATAGATTATGAACAGATCACTCAACTGTTCAAATAACACATATGAGGAAATAACAGAGAAACACCTAACAAGTCGGTTAAACATCCTGGAGCTAAATATGCTAAGTAGTTTCTTACCCATAAAACTCTTGTGCACATTCACTGATGCATTTTTTTCCCCTACTCAACAAATGTTTGGATAGTCACAATGGCCCAGCCCGGCTTTTGGGTGCTAGATTTAGAGGAGGACACAATAAATTAGAGAAGAAAAACACTGTCATATAAAATAGAATCCAGGTCATATGACAATTCCAAAGAAGGTCCTATATAAAATGCAAAGGAAGACTTGATTTAGCTTTTGCCATCATGTAATTAGTTATTTGTGGACTATTTTGTATTATCTGGTATGTTCCTCTACCATCAGGAGTATGCACTGTGAACTTCTGGAAAACATACCCTTGAATTTATAACATTTCCAGAAAAATATTTTAAACCATAGACAAATAGAACCTAATTATCTGCTTTCGCTAGACCTAGAAAGCCCCCAGAACTCCTAGGAAACACCTGTTCTCAGAGCTGCTCTGACCATGGATTCTGTCTTCAAGGGTATTTACTCATGACCACCTTGTCCGTCCTAGGACATTTTACTTCCCAAGGGCAGTTGAGGGAAATACAAACATAGGGAATTAATCTCTCCAGTCTGTGTTAGGGTCGCGAGTCAAAGAACCTTGCAATAAAACAATTGTGTGAATTTATAGAAATTTAATAAAGCATAAAATTAAATACCAACAATATCTGTTGTGAACACAAAATTGTTAAAATTCTGAAAGGCGATTGCAAACTATATTTCAATAACCTTAAAATTAAGACACCAAATAATTTCTTTTACTTCTGGAGAAAATCCTTTAAACAATTTATCAGATTTATACTTTTACAACATTTTCATACACTAGAGCAAAAACTTTGATCTCCAATATAGAAAAATGATAAAACAAACTTTAATAGATCATAATGTGTGACCAAAAATATAATTATCTGTATTTTTAAAATCAAGAAATGAAGAAAAGTTCATATGATGGAACATTAAGTGAAAAAAGCAGTATAGAGAATTGATATGCTAAATGATTTCCAATTTTGTAAAAACAAATGATGCTCTTTATTTTGGAGAAATGAGAACATGGTTGGTTATTTCTTTTTCTTTGTAAGTTCTACAGTTTTAAAATTGTATACAAGGAGCCTATAACTCATTAATGCTAGAGGAATTCTCTGTTTTTGAGTTTTTGCTTATCTAAGCCACACATTTATGTACCCAATTTTGTAAGAAGAGAAAATTTACTTTTTCTTCTCTAAGGTCAAAGCCTAGTCACAGCTTCGAAGAGGCAAGTAGCCTCAAGTTTCCCCACAATGTTCTTTATCGAAAGTGTCAGTTCAATGTAAATCTCTGCCCAGTATGCTCTCCCAGCCAATATGCTTCCTTTAAAATCCATGTTAGGATAAAATTGCTTTCTATTTTTCACAAAAATGGCTTCCAAGTATAGTACAAGTGCTAATAATTTGCACAGTTTTCAGACAACTGTCAAATTGGCAGCACTGAGCCTGCAGCTGCTACAGTTCCTATTTGCTTTGGAAATGTATACATTTTATTATAGAAAAGACCATCAGGCAGAAAGTTAACTCTGGTTTATATTTACAAATGTGTGTTATTTGAATTATCTGCTGGATGTTCAAGCTTGCTTGTTATTGATAGATTTTGGTCGTACCATAATTCTTCCTAGCGTAATGTCCATATATCAAAAACCACGAAGTACTTACACTTGTGCAGTAAGATCAGACTATTGCCTTTCAAATAAGGAAAGAAAATGGTGTTGTCTTTATCATTTGAGTCAAGTTAATAGAGTTGCAACTAGGCTGACCCAGAATTAGATGCTCTTGTTCTGTGCCTAGTAAACTACTATCTAGTGTGCAAATGAAGAAACTGATCTACAAAGAAACTACATGTTTTTTCCAAGATTATACATTGTGTGATAGAGAAGTCTACCACTTAAATCCTCCTGGCACTAGCTCAGTGCTTTCAGTATGCTACATCTATTTTGAGAAGTCTATAAGAAAAAAATATCAAGTAAGTAATAATGTTTTGATAATAGGAAATCGTATTAGTGCAGGTCATTTATTAAGGACTTGGTGTATTAGAAATTCTGAAATGTATTCACCTGTAAAACATAAAGATAAATACAATTGTTGCAAATACCCTTCATGTAAATAAAATTATAAAACACATATTTTTTATGTCTGTTTCTTTCCCTCATACTATGTATGTAAGGTTGATCCATGTTCCTTTTGAAGTATAATTTATTCTTATTTATCAATTTATGATTTTTCACTGTATAAACATATTATAGTTCCGTTATTTATTTAGTTGTTGAAAATAGTAAGTTTCCTCATTTTTTTTTGCATTTGTTAAAGGAAGTGATAAGTTATATTATTAAGAAATTCTAGAGTTTTATTTATATGTTTATTTCTGGATAATTTTCTTCAAGTTCACCTTGTATAATATACTCTTAGGTGTTTTTTCTCTTTCCTTCAAGTGGTCACTTATTACATTAAGTTATATTATAGTATTTTCTATTTTATAATATTTGATTTTATAATATGATTTTGATCCACTGTGTTTCTTAATTTTATTTCAAGTGTCACAGATGAACTTTTCTACAACTCAGTTCTGCTCTTCAATTGCTTCCAAGTCCAATTGAGTTAGGTAAGGTCTTCTTATTAATGTATTCTCTTTCTGGCTCTGCCTATTTGTATGGTATATGAAATATTCTTTAATCAAAATGAGAATAGATACCAGCCTTTCTGTAACCTTATTTTATGAAATAAGTATACCAAGTGGAAGATTTTTCTCATCTCTAAACATTATTCACTTGATCATTTCATATGATTGTCTATGTATTTATTGTTAAATTTTATATTCTTTTATTGTAATAACCCATGAATTTCAAAAAAATGCCTTTAAAATCTATCTAGAGCACCCATTCTGATAGAAAAACTTATTAAGTTCCAGGGACAAATATACAGACAAATCATTCTAGTATCCTAATGGAGAGTCCTAACTGGATTTAAGATGGTAATATTGGATTTTATCAAACCCACCTTGGTAGGATTGAGTAAACAAAGAGATGTAATATGGATGGATTGAAAATTACGGAATAAATAAATGGGAAAATGGCTTACATGTGTACGGCATTTCTGAATGTATTGAATCTATAATGTCGTATTGTCTTTTCTAGAAAAGGCCATTTTCTGTTCATTGTCACTGCGGGGGCTGCTTCTGCTGCTGCATATTTTCTTTCTTTTAGTGGAATAATTATCATTACTTCTTATTCTATCACACTCACAGAGGGGCATGTTCACTAGGTTTTAAGCTACCTGGTCATACTCTATGTTACACTGCATTAGTAAGCAATTAATACTCCCAAATGACAGGATTCACTGAATTACTATCAAATCAAGCACTGTACAGCTCCCAGAAACTATAAAATAAGCATTTTATTAGCTTTAAAATGTGAAACACTGTTGACTTAGCATCATTAGCTATGTAAGGCTAGTGTTGGCAACAACTGCAACAAACTTGTTATTTTACACAACAACTTAATTGTCAGACCTCATACAAAACAACAACCACACCAGAAAAATAAAATTGTTTTGAAGGGTGGACTAGCTCCTAATTTTGTTTTGGGGAAGAATCTCCTAAGACTGCTAGTCTCTGTTTCACTTGGATCCACCCCTTGCGTCTACTGTAGAGAGCCACGTCTGACTTAAATGTAGTAGACTCAGACTCTGCTTTCTCTGGTGGCTGCCCAGTTTTCCCAGTTCACCTGAAGTCCGTGAGAATGTAAGTGCCTCAGGCTTTAACATTTCTAACCATTTAAGCAGATTTTCATAGGCCAATGAACCACTATTTTCCAAATGACCCAAACATTATGTAACAAAAATCATACATGGATAAAAGATACATTCAAAGTGCAAGATAGACTGATGGACTTCAATGTAAAACTTGTGTGTACAGCTCATTGCAACTTTAAGTCATTACCTTTTGTCTAGCTTTGGTGTCGAAATCAAGAAAAATATTTCTAGTTATAGCTACAATTAATATCTACAATGAGAATACTACTAAAACGTTACTCTATTTTCCAAATACACATTTGTGTGAGGACATATTTGTTTTCATATATTTTAACCAAAAGGACAGTTTGGTTAAAACTATAGCAGCAGGTGTGAGAATCCAGCTCTCTTTTGTTAATCCAAACAGTGAAGAAACTTGCAAACATGTAACAATGGCACTTTTCTCAAAAATAAATATATTTATTTGTATGGAAAATATGTAATTTATGTTAACATGTGATATAATTATTTTAAAATGAATTAATAAATATTTTTAAATTTCTCAGTTTAATTTCTGATGCAGTAAATTTCAATACACAGCATATACATAACCAAAAACATTTTAGGATCACCAAAAATGTTTTCAAGTGTGAAGAAACCATAGACCAGAAGTTAGAGGAACACTAGTCTAGAAATAAGCCAAAAAAGACCAGGAATGGCTTTGTGGCAAACACATATTGTCCCTGGTACAAACATTATGTAATTCATATCTGCAAACAAAATTCTCTCTTGTAACAATTACAGATACTTAAAGGAAGAGGGCCACACACGTCTGGTATATTCAGTCTTAGGAAGAACCTCTCTAGATCTTGGGTCACATAAATAATTGCAACCCTGAAGGGTAATCAAAAAACAAGTTTGTCTATCTTGAATTCCATGTGTCCATAATCAACCTATGATTATATTGATTATATATTCTATTCTATATAAATAAATGCTATAAATAATGCAGTTATGGATTGCGTCACACAACCAGAGTTATTTTCATTACCATTAAAACCAATGATATCTAGCTTTTGAAAATAACCAATGAAGAAAAAATTAAGGCAGAGAGATAGACCTCATGTCTTAAAATAATTAACATAAATACCTTAAATAAATACTAAAATACAATTTAAATAAATACTAAAGTGCTTATAGTAAAAAATAATTATTTCCATTACATGAAAATTTAGAATAAGAAATTTACATAAGTGAAAATCTCAGAGCCAAAAGATTTAGAATGTGTTTCAGAGGTGTCATTGGATCTCATTCAGATCCATTAATAATTACTCCCCTCCTCCCCAGATGTAAGGAAGTATGGCAACTTTTATATGCACAATAATTATGGAATTCTTAAAAAGATAATGTAATCATGAGATTCAAACTCAAATAGTGAAATAATAGAGTGAGAAATCTCTCTGGCACTTCTATTTTCCATTTACCAAATCACCATCCATCTTACTTCCAACCAGGTAACCCCTATTATTACTTCCTTGTGTATTCCTCTCTATACATTTTATGGACATACAAGCAAAAATTATATCTTATTTTTCAGATTTTTAATAAAAATGGTAGTATGCAATACACAGTATGCTGCATCTTGATTTATTAACTATCTACCCTGCAGATATTCCCATTTAATTGCGTATGAAGATACCTTATTTTTTTTATAGTGTCATAGTAGTTTTTGAGTAAAAATGTACCAAGGTTTATTTTATCATAAATATTGATCAAAATTTAGAATTTTTCTCCACTTTTTTGCTGTTGAAAATAATGTTTCAGGGGGTTCAAAGTAAGATGGCCAACTAGAGGCAGCTTTCAACAGAGGCTTCTGTCCAGAGGGAGAGATAATGGATAGATTGGACTCAATGAAGCTGAAGGTGGGGATCTGAGCTAAGAAAGAAGATAGACAAGTGCACATCATCTGTAAAGAGGCAAGCTGTGACTCCAAGAAAACAATTTTTTAGTACAAAGACCACTGTTAGGAGGATGAGAGACCTCTCCCCCAAGAGAGAGGCTTGCTGTGTGTTCTTTGAAAGTGAGCAGGGATCAAAACACCTCTTATTTTATTCCATTGGAAAGAGCTTCTAAACACCAGGCCTCCTTCTCCAGGGAAGTCCACTCATGAACCTAGGCATCATCCTACCTGACACAAAATTGAACAAATATTTCCCCTGCAATTCTGAACTCCCAGTTCACCCTTCCCCCCTCGCCAGGAAGACTGTAGGCCTGCCCCCTGCAGACCCCAGAGTGTTTGGCAATTCCATTCCATGAGAGGCCTGGGTATTGTGTGGGCTGCTGGATAGCAAAGCAGAAACAGTGACTCAAGTGGAAGTTGGGAGACATGGGGAGAGAGGGACACATGAGAGACAGAGATGCAAACAGCAGATATGATCACACCCTGGGTCAGACTTTGGTGGTGCACTCCCCTGAGCCTGTTACTCACTGGAGAGAACCGGACTTCAGTCCCTTCAGGTTGCCTGTGGCAGTGTGCAGTGGGGGCAAGGTGCTGACCACACAAGCAGGAGAAATGGCACCCTGATGGTGCTCAAAGGCCAGTGGAGACACTGATGCCTCTGGTCTGAATCTGGAGACACACTCCCCTGATCCCATTGCCCCATGAGAGGGAACCAGGCTTCCCCCCCTACGGGTTGTAGAGGGGTGGGGGGACTCAGCAGCAGGGGAGGAAGTACTAGCTCCCATCTGACTCTGGTGGGCCACCCCTGGACTCAGTTGCTTGCTCGAGGGAACCAGGCTACAGCCCAGCAGGGTTGCCAGCAGTGGTGCATGGCAGGGGGTGGAGGTTCTGATGCCTCTAGACTGATCCTTTGGCAGGGTGCACCTTCATGACCCCATTTCTCACAGGAGAAAATCAGAATCCTGCCCCTTGGTTTTTTAGGATGGAGCTGTCTGTGGAAACCTACTATTAAGTTGCTGTAGACCATTTGAGCTCTCCCTGATAAGCAGTGATTAAACTGCCCAGGATAATCAAACTAGAGCTCTTGACCTGGGCTGTCTACCTAGGGACCGGCCAAGGTTAAGCAGTGCTCATTTTGTAGCAGCAGGATTAATTCTCCTCCTCTACTTGTTTCTGATTGAGAGCAGGGCACCCCATTTGCTTGCATATCTCACCGGCTAGGATTTCAGCCTAATACTGTATGTAACTCACTAGGATTAGATAGAGGCTGTCTGACTATAATACAGAGCCAGGTAGTGCTCTGTAGTGCTATGGCACCAAGCAGGTTCTCAGAGTCTCTGGCTGCAACTCTAAAAGGGACCTTTGTAAAGTTATAGGGAAAAAGCCACAATCACCAGGCCCAGATCATTGGTAAAAAGCCGATTAACTCCACTTCCTGGGGCTCTTAATTTAATATCATCCTACCAGTTTTACTAGCCAAACTGTGGAAAACAATCATAGGGCAAAAAAAGAGGAAGAACTCTGGCAACATGAATAACCAGAGTAGATCAACTCCTTGAAGGAATGACAAAGGAGACAAAAAAGAAGATTCCATTCATAGACAAATGGATGAATTGTCAGAAATACAATTCAGAATATGGATGGCAAATAAAATGAATAGAATGGAGGAAAAGATAGAAACAGAAATACAAAGAATTGTTCAAAAGTTGTCTCAAGAAATTAATGAATTCAGAGACAAAACCATCAAGGATATGGACATAATGAGAAAAGAGATAGCAGTGCTCAAGGAAATAAAAAAGCTATTTGAGGAGCTTACAATACAATCTCTCAGTAGCAGAGTTGAGCATGCAGAAGAAAGCAGGAATCTCTGAAGGTGAAGACAAGGCTTTTGAACTATTCCCACTCAAAGAATCAGAGTAATGGAATTCAAAAACTGATCATCCCTTGAGGGAGCTGTGAGATTATTCCAAAGACCAAAAACATTCAACTTACAGGATTCCTGAAGGAGGAGAGGAAGGTCCTAAAGGCACAGGTGCTGTACTCCAAGACATCATGGAGGGAAATTTCTCAACCATTGCAAGAGATACAGAATTTCAAATAGTAGAGAATTTCAGAAGCCAGTAACACTCAATCCAGATAAAGCATCTCCTACACACATTGTAATTAGTTAATATGAAGAAAAAAATTATCCAAGCACCCTAATGTAAGAAAAGCATTACCTACAGAGGGGGAAATATTAGAATGACTACAGATCATTCCACCTAAAATTTGAAGCCAGAAGAGGATGGTCATTGACCCCTCAAATCTCCTAAAACAAAATAACTTTCAGCCCAGGATCCTTAATCCAGTGAAACTGAGTTTTATTTGTGAAGGAGAAATCAAATACTTTAATGACATACACGTTGAAGAAATTTGCTATCACTAAACCAGCTCTCGAGGATATTCTCAGGCCCATCCTCTAAGTATACTGACCTGGAATTTATCAAACAAAACCTACTTCAACAATGGTGAAAGAATTAAAAATATCCACTGACCCTTTGAAAAACATCATGGCAAAAACATACCATACCTATAAATTTATGTGAATGGCTCGATTAACATGAATGGCTTAAGTTGCACTCTAAAGAGGCACAAGGTGGTTGATTGGATATAAAAACTCAGGCCAGGTATCTGTTGCCTACAAAAGATACATCTTATCTCAAAGGATAAAAAAAAAAAGTCTCAGGGTGAGGGATGGACATCTATAATATGGGCAAATGGAAATATAAAAAAGCAGGGGTTGCAATTTTATTCACAGACACAATAGGAATTAAAACAACAAAGATAAGAAAACACAAGGATGGACTCTACACATTTGTTGAGAGAAACACTTAATATAAAGATATTTCTATAATTAACATTTATGCACCCTACTTAATTTCTCAGCAATTTATAAAGAAAACCCTAACTGATATGAACAATGTGATATATTCCAGCACTATAATAGTGGGAGATTTTAACACCCCTTTGTCATTCTGGATAGATTTTCCAATAAGAAACTAAACAAAGGGGCTCAGAGCCTGTGGCTCAAGCAGCTAAGGTGCCAGCCACATATACCTGAGCTGGTGGGTTTGAATCCAGCCCAGGCCCACCAAACAACAATGACAGCTGCAACCAAAAAATAGCCAGGCATTGTGGTGGGCACCTGTAGTCCCAGCTACTTGGGAGGTAGAGGCAGGGGATCACTTGAGCCCAGGAGTTGGAGATTGCTGTAAGCTGTGATGCCATGGCACTCTACCCAGGGTGACAGCTTGAGGCTCTGTCTCAAAAAAAAAAAAAAAAGAGGGGCAGAGGCAAGATGGCAGACTGCAGCCAGCTTTTTACAGAGGCTCCCATCCAGAAGGAGACTTAAAGGACAGAAGTTTAGCAATGGAGCTGATGATTTGGAGTGGAGCCAAGAGAGAAGATTGAAGAACTCACTTCAACCTTACTGAGGTGAGCTGTGACCCCCAAAATATAATCAAAAGGTACAAAATCCACCACCAAGTGGATGGGAGTCCCCTCCCCCACAAGAAGGGCTCCCAGTTTACTCCATACAAACAAGCGAGCAGAGTTCAAACATCCTCCCACTCTATCCCACGGGAGAGACCCCCTAGAAACTGGACCTCCTACCCCTGTGTGCCATGGCACCCTCCTGCCAGGCATAAAACTGTAAAACTGTACAAAACTGTATATATTCCCTACCTGCAACTCTGAACTCTGAGGATCTCCTCCCCCACTCTCACCCCACAATCTGGAGGTTTGTCACCCATGGAGTCCAGATTCTTGGGCATTTCCTTGAGAGGAGTAGAGGGGGAAAGGGCTGGTGCTGCTCTGTGCTGACTCTGTGGCACAGGAGCAAGGAGAAGAACATTAGCCCAGAGGAAGCCATACAGGGGCTGTGGGTATCCTGAGCTGTGAGAAATGCTCACATCCCTGACACCATTCCAGGTAGGCACACCCTATCTCTCTGGGCAACCAGAGGTTCCGGACAGCAGCCACTGGCAGAAGAGACTTGGGAACTTTTGTGAGTAAAGAGACCAAAATAGCACCTAGCCCTCAGGGGAATGTAGCTGAGACAAAAGCAGTGGGCAGACACAGGCTGGAATTGACACCTGAGTGTAAATTCTAATTGCTTGTTGCCCACAGCTAAGTTTCTTATCAGCTCTAGCAGCCTGTGACTTACAGAGGAATTTAGCCAGGACAAAAGGTGCGGGGCTGGAACTGAGTGAACTTCCCCAGCCTAAATTAAATGCCCAAAGCCCCCATGCCAGACTCAGATCTCCCGGTGACTCTGGCAGTCATAAACCCGGGGAGCAGTTCCTTACTAGAGTGAACTGGGTCACAGCCCTGTGGCATTACCAGTGACTGGGTGCAAGGTGGGGAAGGAGGCATCACCTTCCCAGACTAATTCATTTTCTGAGTAGGTCCTTTTGCCCTAACAGAGCACTGGAGCAAGTAATATTTGAGCTGCCAGCAGATTCCTCTTATTAGCTGCTAGAGACATTTGAACTCTCCCACCTGAAACTTGTGCTGACTGGGATAACCAATTTGGAATCCTTGAACAGGGCAAATCACCCAAGGACTATCCAAAGTGGCACTCTGGGTGTATGGTTGAGGGAAGGTTTGATTTTCCTTGCCCAATTCTTGTTTGTGAGGGTGGGGCAACTTAATTGCTGGTATTTCTCCACAGCTGAGACTTCAACCAAGAGTAACTGATTCACTAGGGTAGGACAGAGACCAGCTGAAAATAAGACAGAGCCACTTAGCCCCACCACAACAAGCAGGTCGCCAGTCTCTCAGGCCATAACACTGTATAGGTCCTTGACAAAGCTCAAGGGGAAAAGCCAAATGGGGTAAAATAATCATGGAGCAGAATCAGTGGAAAAGCTCTGGTAATATGAATAACCAAAGTAGATCAACCCCTTCCCCCCAAGAAGGGAAGTGGCTGGTAATATGAATAACCAGAGTAGGTCAACCCCTCCCCCAAGAAAGGATGTGCCAGATGAAACTGAAGATCCCATTCATAAAGAGATGGTTGAGATGTCAAAAATTGAATTCAGAATTTGGATTGCAAATAAGATTAATAGAATAGAGACAAAGATAGAAATAGAAATTCAAGGAGCATTCCAAAAGTTCACTCAAGAATTCAATGAATTCAAAGACAAAACCACCAAAGATTTTGAAATATTAAGGCAAGAGATGACAGCCCTCAAATATCTGAAAAATACGGTAGAATCCCTTGGTAACAGAATGCAGTAGGCAAAAGAAAGGATCTCAGACTTAGGAGACAAAGCTTCTGAACGTGCCCAAGTGTCCAAAGAGGAACAGAAATGGAAAGCAAAAATGGATCATTCTCTCAGAATGGATATCCCTCAGCTCTGGGATAATTCGAAGAAAACTATTATTCACCTTATGGGAATCCCTGAAGGCGATGAAGTTGCTTCACAAAACACAGAGGCTCTTCTTTATGAAATTATGAAAGAGAATTTTCCAGATATGCCAAGAGATCCTGAAATTCAGATAGCAGACAGCTTCAGAACCCCAGGATGACTCAACCCAAATAAGACATCCCCCAGACACATCATAATTAACTTCACTAAAGTTAATATGAAAGGGAAAATCTTGAAAGCAGCTAGACGTAAGAAAACCATAACCTACAAGGGGAAGAATATTAGAATGACTGCAGATCTCTCTGCCGAAAATTTCAGGCCAGAAGAGGGTGGTCATCAACTTTTAATCTCCTAAAACAAACTAACTTTCAACTAAGGATCCTGTATACAGCTAAACTGAGTTTCGTTTATGATGGAGAAATTAAATACTTTAATGACATTCATATGTTGAAGAAATTTGCAATAACTAAACCAGCTCTCCAGGATATTCTCTGACCTATCCTCCATAATGACCAGTGCAATCCTCCACCACAAAAGTAAACTCACTCAGAAACTATTGATCAAACTCCAATTTCCACAGTGGGAAAAGGATTAAAAACATCCACTGGACTTTCAAACAACTCAATACCTAAAATTTTATCAGGCTTATCAATAATTTCAATCAATGTGAATGGCTTAAACTGTCCTCTAAACAGTCATGGATTAGCTGATTGACTACAGAAACTCAGAACAGACATCTGTTGTATACAAGAATCTCATCTTACCTTAAAAGACAAATATAGACTCAGGGTGAAGGGATGGTCATCTGTATTCCTGGCTAATGGAAAGCAGAAAAAAGCAGGTGTTGCAATTTCATTCACAGATACAATACATTTTAAACCAACAAAAGTAAACAAGGATAAAGATATGGCCACTTGATATTTGTTAAGGGCCATACTCAATATGATGAGATCTCAATTATCAATACCTATGTACCCAACCGGAATGCACCTCAATTTATAAAACAGACTCTAACTGGCATGAGCAACTTCATTTCCCCCAGCTCCACTATAGTCGGAGATTAACACTCCTTTGGCAATGTTGGATAGATCCTACAAAAAGAAGCTTAGCAAAGAAATCTCAGATTTAAATTTAACTATTCAATTTCTGGACTTAATAGACATCTATAGAACATTTCCTCCTAACAAAACTGAATACACATTTTTCTTATCAGTCCAAGGAACATACTCCAAAAATGATCACATCCTAGGCCATAAGTCTAACCTCAGTAAATTTAAAAGAATAGAAATTATTCCATGCATCTTCTTGGACCATCATGGAATAAAAGTTGAACTCAGCAACAACAGGAATATGCAGACTCATACAAATACATGGAAACTAAATAACCTTATTCTGAATGATAGATGGGTCAGAGACGAGATCAAGAGAGAAATTACCAAATTTTTAGAACAAAATTATAATGAAGACATGAGTTATCAGAACCACTGGGATACCACAAAGGCAGTCCTAAGAGGAAAATTTATAGCATTGCAAGCCTTCCTCAAGAGAATGGAAAGAGAAGAAGTTAACAACTTAATGGGACATCTCAAGCAGCTGGAAAAGGAAGAACATTCCAATCCCAAATCCAGCAGAAGAAAAGAAATAACCAAAATTAGAGCAGAACTAAATGAAATTGAAAACAAAAGGATTATACAACAGACTGATAAATCAAAAAGGTGTTTTTTTTTTTTAAAGTCAACAAAATTGATAAACCTTTGGCAAACCTAACCAAGAAAAAAAGAGTAAAATCTCTAATCTTGTCAATCAATAACAGTAAACATGAAATAACAACAGACCCTTTAGAAAATCAAGAAATGTAGCCGGGTATTGTGGCGGGCACCTGTAGTCCCAGCTACTTGGGAGGCTGAGGCAGGAGAATTGCGTAAGCCCAGGAGTTGGAGGTTGCTATGATCTGTGATTCCACAGCACTCTACCAAGGGCAATAAAGTGAGACTCTGTCTCTTAAAAAAAAAAAGAAAGAAAATAAAAGCAAAAAATCCTTAATGAATATTACAAAGAACTCTATTCCCAGAAATACGACAATCTGAAGGAAATCAACCAATACTTGGAAGCACATCATCTCCCAAGACTTAGCCAGAATTAAGTGGAAATGTTGAACAGGCCTATATCAGGTTCTGAAATAGCATCAACTATACAAAATCTCCCTATAAAGAATAGCCCAGGACCAGATGGCTTCACATCAGAATTCTACCAAACCTTTAAAGAGGAACTAGTACTATATTATTCAACCTTTTCCAAAATATACAAAAAGATGGAATACTACCCAACAAATTCTATGAAGCAAACATCACCTTGGTCCCCAAAACAGGAAAAGACCCAACAAGAAAAGTAAATTATAGACCAATATCACTAATGAATACTGATGCAAAAATATACAACAAAATCATAACGAACAGAATCCAGCAAAACATCAAACAAATTATAAACCATGACCAAATGGGTTTTATCCCAGGATCTCAAGGATGGTTCAAAATATGTAAATCTATAAATGTAATTCATCACATAAACAAATTAAAAAACAAAGGCCATCTGATTCTTTCAATTGATGCAGAAAAAGTGTTTGATAATATCCAGCATCGCTTCCTAATCAGAGCACTTAAGAAAATTGGTATAGAAGGGACATTTCTTAAACTGATAGAGGCCATCTACAGCAAACCCACAGCCAATATTGTATTGAATGGAGTTAAGTTGA
>CAUYQV010111540.1:0-31914 GCA_963574575.1 Galagoides demidoff
TGTATGTATACCATGGAATACTATTCAGTTATTAAAAAAAGATGGAGACTTTACATCTTTTGTATTAACCTGGATGGAAGTGGAACACAGTATTCTTAGTAAAGCATCACAAGAATGGAGAAGCATGAATCCTATGTACTCAATTCTTATATGAGGACAATTAATGACCTAGTACATGGTGGGGGGTGGGGGAAGGGGAGAGCAGAGAGAGAGAGAGAGGGGAGGGAGGAGGTGGGGGAGAAGGAAGAGCAGAGAGGAAAGGAGGGAGGGGGCGGGGTCTCTGCGTGTAACACACTTCTTGGGGGCAAGACACAATTATAAGAGGGACTTTACCTTAACCAATGCAGTGTAACCTGGTTTCTGGTGCCTTCAATGAATCCCCAACAATTAAAAAAAAAAAAAAAAAAAGAATTACTTCTTCAACCTAAAAGTTCATTTCTTTCTTCTGACTTTAAAAGAAATTAAAACATCATTGTGGGTCCCTAAAAGTGTCATGAGCCCAAGTACTGCACGTCCTGGAGGTGCCACCCCAATATCTGCCTGCCCTAGCACCTGGCACATTTTCCTGGCACCCGTGGGTACTGGATACGCCCTCCTGCCCCGCCACCCTCCTGCACGGCTCCCAGCAGCTGGCGAGGGGTCAGGCCCAGCCCGTGCACTCTGGTTATTTGCCTCCCCTCTTCTTGGGTTCAGGGAAGATAATATTCTTAGCTGTAATCTGCCTCGTCCCAGAACGCCTTCCCACCGGCCACCTTGCACAAACAGCCCTGTTCTAGCTGCCACCAGCCCGGCTCCAGACTCCTGATATGAATGTGGAGGTTAGATTTTCTTAACACCACTTTAATTTTTCAAATAGCAATCTAGTTACGAAGCACATTGGCACCTGGGCCCAGTTCCACCACGGCTTGGCAGGGCCTGCACAAGCTGCTGGCAGTGATGGATGCATACCCCCCGCCACCCTGGCTGCTGGGCCACCTCCATGCCGGCCCACAGACCACACGCGGCCAGCCCTGGCAGCTGTGAGGCCCAAGTGCCAAGACACAGAGCAGGCTTTTCCCAGCCTAGGGACCCAATTGGGCTATGGCCCCCAGTTGGGCAGACCCCCGGTCACCCTCTGGGAAGCGTGACTGAGGGACCAGGCTGCTGGGAGGAAGTACCTGGGCCAGCGAGGTCTGATGTGGCTTCCCCACCCACCTGGCCTCACCCACCATCAGCCTCATTGCCAAAACAAAGTCACCTAGAAGATAAAAAGTAGGTGTTGCAGAGACTCTCAGAGCTGGAAGGAACTTGTCCATCAGAGGGCCCATTCCCTCATGGTACAGTTGGAGAAACTGAGTCTGAAACCGGGAGGCGGAAGAGCCAAGGCTACAGCTGGGCTTGATGCTGCTCATCAACTCTCAGAAAGGCCGGGGCCTGCCCAGCAGGGTCCCCATCCTCACTCTGCCGCTCGGTAACTGCGACTCTAGGCGAATTCATCTCTCTGCGCTTCTGTCTTCTCATCCACAAAGTGGGGACAATGCAACAGGTGCTTCTCAGGCTGTCAGGGCAGTGGGGGTTCATCGGTGTGCAGGGAGATGCAAGCCCCAGGGGCCGCTCGGTCACCAGTGTGGGGACAGAACCCCAGAATGGCGGTCTCTGAGGAAGGCCACAGTCAGACCTATGGCAGGGAAGAAGGAAAGCCACCTTCATGCACCAAGCCCCCGTGAAGCGCGTCTGCCGGCCAGCATGCCTAGTGCTGCCGCGTCTCAGGAGGGACATCAGCCCCTGCTTTGTCATCACCATGGTGGCTCTAGATAGAGAGGCTGGAACTTGACAGGGCATCAGCACCCTTCAGATAGACACAAAGAGGGCATGTGCGTGGCCCAAAGCCCCAGACCCCAAACAGGTGTGTGCCCTATCCACACATCACAGTGGCTCATTTGAGCTCCAAGGACCAAATTCTCTCTCTGGCTGCCTCCCGAAAGCCTGAAGGCCCATCTGAGCACCCCTGAGATGTCCCCTAAACTCCTCTAAACAAGAGTCGAGTTTGCCCCTAACAGACAAGTGTATGTGAGCATCTCGAGTGAGCCAGGGCCTGGGACAGGTATGGTCCAATGAGCGGAGAGGACTCAGCTACTGTCTGGCCCAGCACTGCCCAACACAGGCCAGACGCAGCCACAGACCCTCCGGTGTGTAGCCAGTGTTTGATGTATTTAATTTTAATTAATTTAAGTTTAAAAATTGAAGCTGTGTGACATGCTTTCTGTTCAACACAAATTTATCCTTCGGGCAGGACATTTAACACTGGGTGTCTGAAAGAAGAGTTTCTCTAAGTGCAAAATGACACCCCCAACTTTGAAGAATCAGTGCATGCAAAAGAATACAAGGCGTCTTTTTGAGACTTGTGATATTGATAACACGCTAAATTAAAATCTGGGATAGGTTGGGTTAAATGAAATGTTATTCAAATTCATTTCACTTGTTTTCACCTTTTAAATGTGGCTACTCAAAACTTGCAAATGCTGCTCAACTTGTGATGGGGTCAGCACCCCAATAAACCCACCGTAAGTGGAAACATTGCAAGTCGAAATGCGTTTAATACACACTAAACCACGGAACATTGCCCCCTAGTTAGCCCACCTCAAATGTGCTCGGAACACTTACATTAGCCTACAAGAGGCAAGATCATCAACACAGGGCCTATTTTATAATAAAACGCTCAATATCTTAGGAAACTCAGTGATCTTTGATTTAACATGTATCACTTTCTGTTCTGGGTTTTTATGTTTTATTTTGTTTTGTTTTGTTTATTTGTTTTTTTTTTGATACAGAGTCTCACTCTGCCACCCTGGTAAAGTGCTATAGCTCACAACAACCTCAAACTCTTGGCTTAAGGGATTCTTTTGCTTCAGTCTCCCAAGTAGCTGGGACTACAGGGACCCACCACAACACCTGGCTAATTTTTCTATTTTAATTTTTTTTTCTTTTAAGGCTTTTATTTATTTATTTATTGTTTTGGAGACAGAGTCTCACTATGTCACCCTCAGTAGAGTGCTGTGGCATCATAGCTCACAGCAACCTCAAACTCTTGGGCCCAAGTGATTCTCTTGCCACAGCCTCCCAAGTAGCTGGGACTACAGGTGCCCGCCACAACACCCGGCCATTTTTTGGCTATAATTGTCATTGTTGTTTGGCAGACTCAGGCTGGATTGGAACCTGCCAGCTCCAGTGTATGTGGCCAGCGCCCTAGCTGCTGAGGTATAGCCACTGAGCCTAATTTTTCTATTTTTAGTAGAGATGGTGTCTCGCTCTTGCTCAGGCTGGTCTTGAACTCCTGAACTCAGGCAACCCTCCTGCCCCAGCCTCCAGAGTGCTGGGATTACAGGTGTGAGCCATTGCACCCAGCCAAATGTGTATCACTTTTGCACCATTGTAAAGTCAAAAAATTAAGTTGAACCAACGTAAGTCAGAGATTGTCCGCTTATAGCTGACCCCTGAACAACACAGGTCTGAGCTGCCCAGAGCCCATTTTATCAGATTTTCTTTGGCCTCTGCCACCCCTGAGGCAGCAGGACCAACTGCTCCTCTCCTGCCACCCCTCGGCCCACTCCTCAGACAACAGGTGGAAGGCCTGTGTGATGATCCACTTGCCTTAGTGAGGAGCGAATGTATTTTCTCTTCCTCGTGATCTTCATGCCATTTTCTTCTCTCCAGCTGATGTTACTGTTAAGAATACAGTATATATGGGCAGCACCTGCCCCATCTACCGAGGGTGGCGGGTTTGAGCCCAGACCCGGCCAAACTGCAACAAAGGAAAAAAAAAAATCTGGGCGTTGTGGCAGGCACTGTAGCCCCAGCTTAAAGAAAAGAAAAGAATACAGTATATAATACCTACAACATACAAAAGTGTGGTTATGTTCAGGTTAAGAGTAGACTATTAGTAATTAAGTTTAAGGGGAGTCAAAAGCTATATTGGATTATTTTTTTTACTGCTTCAAGGGTCAGCACCCCAACCCCTATGCTATCTGCATTGCTATTGGCCCCCGTCTTTCAAGCCTCTTGAACACACCTATAAAGGTGATAATATCAAACAATAGCAGAGCCCCCACCAAGCACCAGGCTTGGAGCTAAGTGTCTGCCAGCTACCCCAAATGTCCCCAGCACACCAAGGAGAAGGCTCCACTGACCCCTCTCAGGGCCCAGAGAGATTAAGTAATTTGCCCTGGGTCACAGAGTGCACCCCCCAGGGCTGGTGTCCACGAAGGCACAGTGGGGCTTCCCCTCCCTCCAGCAGCTCAGCCCTCCGTGCTCTCTGCCCTGGATTTTCCAGCTGCTCCTTTTTCAGTTTCTATACCCAAACCCAGGAGGGAACAGGGGAGGCAGATGAGACCCAATGAGGCCCTGCAGATGGGGGAGGTGGCAGGAGGGGAGAGAGGGCGGTGGTCAGCACAAGGACTCCCACCTGTGACTCTGCAGAGAACTCCTGGGTGTTTGTAAGCACCAAGCCCTGCACTCAGCACTGGGGTACAGCAGTGGGAGGGCACCCTCAGGCCCCCACCTCACAAGCTGGCATCCTGCAGCAGGATAAACCCACCCACCCTGATGGTCAAGTGGAATGCTTGCAGGTTGTGGGGCCACAAAAGGCTGGTTTCAAACCCTGACTGAGCCCACTTCGTGACCCTGGGCTACACTGGGGTGCTGACGTGAGTATGACCTCCAAGATTGCAGGGAAGTCTGGGTTTCTGCACCTCCCCACCATCCCTCCCCCGGCTGGATTCCGAGACCCCAGCAGGGTGGGGGCAGGGAAAGGCCAGCTATGCCCAGCACCCCAGCCCACCCCAAGCATCCCCCCTTGGCTCCGTATCAGGGCTGCCCACACGATTTCACTGATGGCAGCTGACTTTTCTGCAAACCACACCAGTGCCATCCACCCCGTCCCTTACAGGCAGGTGACTCAGTTTGCCCAAGGTCCAGGGATGGCAGGAAAAGATCAGGGACCAGATCCAGGTGCTCTGACCCCCCTCACCCCTCCCGCCGTGGGTCCAGATAAGATTGAAGAACAACTTTCCTGGGAAGGCCATAGAGACACACCCAGCAGTACTTCTGAGATCATAGGCCAGAAGGCCCAGGGACAGAGTGACACATACTCCTTAGGGGCCCTTATGCCTCCTGCCCTGGGTACACAGGACTGCCCTGCTATTCACCAATGCAGAGCGCCCTGCCTCAGGGTGAGGGCTCCGGAATATTTGCAGGACACATAGCAGAGCTGTGAGTCAGCTGAGGCAGAGCAGAGGCCGCACAGCAGGGCCGCCGGCGTGAGGTCAAACCCTCCATGCAGAACCAGGGTAAACAGCAGCCTGGGACCAGCCCTCAGGCAGTGCTCTCCTCCACCCAGCCTGGGTAAGGTCTGAACCGTTCCCAGATGAGGAAGCGTAGAGGAGGCACTCACCCTAGGTCACCCGGGGACTCCGAGCCAAGGCGCTAGACTCCCTGCACAGTGCTCTCTCAGCCAAGCACCTCCCGGGCACAGCTGTCTCTGGATGTGAACTGAACTTAGAGATTTAAACAGTATTTTAACTGCCTGGGACAGCTGTCTGTAGCAGCACTGTCTTAGGATGGAATGATGCACGCCAAGCCGCTTGTGTGTCTGAGCCTCTGTTTCCCATCTAGAAAAAGGGACAATAATTCCCACCACCCTACACATGTACAGATCCAGTGAAATAAGACTAAAAGCACCCATTGTGTGCTGGGCACTGAATAGGGGCTTTGCATACATTATTGCTACCCCCACCCTCTCTGTGACATGGAGCCAGCACCACCTGCCCTCACCCATACCCTGCGCGGTGGCACAGCCAGGACCTTCGGGTTCAAGCCTTCCCAAGTCCAATGCCCTGTGACACCCCCCCCTCGGTGCCAGCCAGCAGATTGCAGAAGGGCACAGGGACCCACAGACCCGATGCCACCTGTGAGCCCCTCAAGGCCCAGGGACGATGTGTGAGAGCCAATCTATAGGGAGCAGCGAGTCTGATCTGAGAGCCCTGTGGGGTGGGGGTGGGGGGAAGATGGCTGAAGCTGAATCTGCTTTCCAAATGGGACACTGGGGTCAAGGTGGACACCTGCAGGTCCTGGAGTCACCAAGGCTGAAATTCCAACCCAACTGGGCCCTCGCCAGGAAGGTCCTGTCACCTCTCCAGGCCTCGGTTTTCTTGTTGGTGAAGTGGGGTGCTGACCATATTGGGGTGTACTGAGTCTTCAGGAGGAGAGCTACTCTGCCAGGCACCACCTAGGCACCCAAGCAACGCTATTCTACTCAGAGCAGCAGTGTGACACAGCTGTTACAATGTAAGGGACTTTGTCTCAGGACACACGCATTTGCCCACATGCACCCACACAGACGTACAGACTCTGCAAACCAGCACACACACTCAAGCACACAAACACCCCTGTGTGCCTTTGGTCTACGTCTTGAGTCTTACTTTTCAAATGGGACCAACATGGGATCATCTGTATGTTCTGGGTCCCCGGAAGAAGGCTGAGGGCACCCAGAGACATAGATGAGTGGAAGATGCCAAAATCCACACAAGACCAGGTGTGCGGACATGACTCCAGGAGCACAAAAGGCCGTCCCCCTCCCGTTACCTGCCACTGGGATGACTGGCTAGAAGGCGCTTTGGTCTTTTCCAGGTACGGAGAAGAAAGCCGCACAGATGGGGAGGGACGGAGCTCCAGCAAGGGCCTGCTGGGTTCTGGAAGGGCAGGCAGGTGGCCAGCACACAGCCACGCTCAGGATCACTCCTCCACCTGCTCCCTCGGTCAGGAACCCACCTCAAGTCTCCCCAGTGAACCCCTGCTTACTCTTCAAGGTCTCAAAGCTGCCTCCTCCGGGGCCTTCCACGAGCCTGGCAGAATCAGAGGCTGCCTGCTCCTGGGCCCTGAGCACATGACTCTTCCCTTCAAATCCTCCTGCCCTTGGGGTCGCACTATCCTCTACCTCTCTGAGCAATGGTTCCCTCTGCCCTCTGAGGGACCTCAGAGTCCTAGAGTTTCAGGACCCAACTAAAACAGGTAGCCAGGGCTTGCCTCCCTCTGCACTGCCCTGCACCAGCTGCCCCAGCTCCCACCATGCCACCCCTTCTCTCAGGCCCCCCTTGGCCCTTAGGGGGCACCCAGGGTCATGGGGGGCAGACATCACCAAAGGTCTGGTCTTAAGTGACTTGAACTGAACAGCAGACCCCCACTGTTCACAGTGCCCCCCCCCGACCCTCCGGCTCCCCTGCCCACCCCCAGGGCCCTCACCAGGACCACAATCCCACCCCAGTCTGTACTTCACTGCCCAAAACTCCCAGTGAGGGGCTCAGCTGGGCTTGGGACAGTCACTGCCCTGAGAGAGCCACACTCAGAGGGGCCCCCCAACCCCTGTCCTGAGGGGTCAAGGTGTTCTGGTTGACAGCAGATCGTGCCCCTTCCCCAGAGCTCCGTGCTCCTTGGGGATGAGAAAATCTCTTTGCAGAAGACGCTCCTCCAGGGCCCCAGTGGGCGCAGAGGCATCCCGGGGATGTGCCAGCTGCTATCATCTTCCCTGGGGGCTGGCAGGCACCAGTGGGCCTCTGCAGCTGGCCCTTCCACCCTGTCAACCGACAGGGAGCGACGAGAGAGACACAAGATAAGCTAGTGGTGGACTCAGAGGCCACACGCTGCCCAAAGAGCGCAGGAGGCTAAGGGGCCGAGGCCTGGGTGGTGTGGCAAGACCCTGACAGGGCAGGGCAGAAGGCGGATATCCCGGAGCCAGGAGCTAAGGACTCTGAAAGCCACTGTGGGTAGGAGATGGCTGGGAAGAACAGAGGCCCCGGGCAGGAGGGCTTGAGACACAGATGTTCCAGAATGTTCTGAGAGAGGATGGAGATGCAATTGTGTGGTCAGTGGGCCAGTGGAGATTGCTGGAGCTAGATACAAGTCTCCTCCACTTTACAGAGCCAGTGAGGGCAGCTGGGGGCCCTGCTGGTGGGAGGCAGGCAGAGGGCTGCCTAGGACAGGAACACATGGGGCCCTTGTCCCTGGAGCTACCCCACCACTCGCTTAAGGCCCTTTCTTGGTTTTGTCGACTTGAAGGGAAGGCGGACCAGCACTGGCATGAATGAGAGGACAAAGTGCCAGGCCTCAGGGGAGCTGCTGCTCCAGGCCGGAAGCCACATCGTAGAGCACAGGTCAGGCCCGGATGCACAAAACAAGGCCCATCCACCCAGAGCACCCTCTCTGCAGCTGACCTACCAGAGGAACACTGACCCATGGCCGCACCTGTCCGGGCCTTGGTTTCCTCACCAACTGAACAGGGACAACAGAGCCTCCCGCATACCAGGGTGTTCTCTGCATTCAGGACGACAAACATCAAACACCACTGAGGCAGGAAAACCCCACAGTGCACGAGGTCTCTTGACATCCACTTCTCTTGGGCCGCCAGCTCCCAGGGGTGGGCCACAATCTAAGGTTCCTACATCATCGTGTCCTGAGCCCTGTGAGGTTCCTGTGGGGCTCTCGTCTGGCAGATGAGGAAACTGAGGCAAAGGGAGGTCGGCATGTTGATGTGTACTCAGAGCCACAAGGGTGGGTGGGACCAGGGCTGGCACGCTGGGCTCCAGAGGGCCGTGCAGTCACTGCACGCAGTGCCTCTGATTTGCGTGGGGCCTGTGGGGCGTCTCAGCCGATGGCAGGAGGACTGGCACAAGCAGGGCCCAGGACTATCTAGGGATGAGGGGAAGGAGCCCACACAGCCTGAGGAGTCTGTGCCATCAGCTTCAGTCCCTAAAGGGGCTCAGGGTGGTCCCAACTTGCCCGGTGCAGGCCAGTAGGGTAGGGGGTCCTGCAGACACCCGAGAGTGCGTGTCCCTCTCTCTGAGGCAGACAGCTCCCATAAACATTCCTATGTGGAAGCCTTGACCCTCTTGCCCCTGTGCCTGAGACAGGGTCTTAAGATCTCAAGGTGATCCAGTGACCATGCCATCCTCAGGGCAGGCCCTGGTCCCATCCTACTGTGCCCTGTTTCCTTCTAAGAAGAGGAGATTGGAATACAGACCTGAACAGGACAGCTACATGAGGACACAAGGAAAAGATGCCATCTGCAGGCCAGGGTGGAGGCCCAGGTCGGAACCAGCAGCCCTGCCGGCACCTTGCTCTTGGACTCACAGCCCCCAGAAGTGTGAGAGCATAAATGTCTTGTTGTCTGGCCCCGTCTGTGTGCTGTGTCACAGCAGCCTGAGAAGGCTCCTACCAGGGAGTAAGGCCAACACCACAGTACCGATACATCCCACAGGAAGGGTGCTCTGGCTGCCATCCCTCTGACAAACAGCCCCACGTTCGCCCAGGCTGTAGCCCCCAGCTCAGAGGCCACTGGCCACAGAGCAGCCACGCTCTTCGAGGCCTCCTCTCCCCAGCCTTTCACCTGCCCTTGGCATGCCGGGGACCTAGTGGACAGGAGCAAGGGCCACCTGGCCCAGGCCTCTGCAGCTGGGCTGGAGCACACTGCTGAACTCTGAGCCTCATCTGTGGCCAGACTCCCAGATGACCTGTGTGTGACTCAGTGCCCAGGCCTCTCTCCCCCTGCCAGCAGCAGGCATTAGCAGGACCACAGGAAACCCCCGGGAATGTGGCCAGGGCTACTTCCCCCATTTCCTGGTCCATCCTCAGGGGAAAGCCAGGTGAAGGACTGATAGAACCATGTACCCACAGAGGAGTAACCCCCAAAACAGGGCACCCGCACCTCACCAGACTGTGAGCAGGAGGTCAGTGTCCCCATCTTACAGGTGCAGAAACAGGCTGGCCTGCTGGGGATTCTGCTTCAGGTCACATGGCTAACACGTGACACTTAGGATGTAAAGCCAGCCCACGGCTCCTATCCCCAACACACAGCCCCCAAGGAGACCCTCAGCCCTTCCCAGCCCTGCTTCTGCACATCCCCAAGGCCTAAGCTGCTCCCACGATGATGTATACCAGCCGCAAGGATAGAACTTGGCCTCTTCCATTCACAGCTGTGTCCCCAGCGCCACCAGCAGAGCTCAGGGAGTGGGGCTGGGGGTCAGAGAGCATTGAATGAACAGGTGAGTATAGGGTAAATGGCAGTGCCAGCTCAGTTCCTGACCTACAGGTCTTGGGGGCGCCCAGGGCTCTGAGGTCTTGCTCTGGGGGTGTGAATCCTGGCTGCACTGTTGGGATACAGGATCTTATACAAGTCACCCAACCCCTCAGCTTCTGTACCCATAAAACAACAAGCAAGCTACTGCAGAGGGCCGTCCTGGGCACAGCAGTGCTGGCTGCCAGCCTCCCCACTTCTGTCAAGCTGGTGCACAGAGGGAGTTCTTCCAGGCCCCTTAGAAGCACATGAACCGTTCTGCTCATTTGCTTTAATTCCATCCCCGCACACCCCAGGGTCACTGGAGGCCACCCAAGGCCTTACATTGTAGGAAATAGGACCTTTGTCAGATGTATCAGTCAGGATGAGATCTGAACACATGTAACTTTCCTAGCAAGTTAAAGAAATGCCAGGGTAGGCAGTCCAAGGTCCCAAGAAGTCAGCAGGATCCAAACTTCCCTCCAGCTTACTGATTTGCCACCCTCAGGGCATGGCGCCCGTCCTCAGGGTTTAAGATGGCTGCAAGAGCTCCAGCTGTCACAGTTATAGTCTAAGCAGTAGGATAGAGGAAGGGAGGTAGGCAGTGTGCCTGTTCCTTTTAAGGAGATTTTCTAGAAGACCCACTCTACTTAGTCTGATGGGCCAGAGCTGAGTCACATACTCAGTAGCAGACCATGAGGAGGATGACGGTAATGACTCCTAGTTGTCCGTGCTTCCCTGTACACAAGACCATTTAATGTCACTCCTCCCCGCAGAATCTAAACTTGGCCCTGTGACTTGCTTTCTCCAGAGGGATAGGAGCAAACAGGATGCAAGCAGAAGCTAGAAACGCCTTTCTGCGTGTGCTGTCTTGGTGCTGGGACCTTCTGCCAGCATGTGAGCCGGCCGGGACTCGTCTCCTGGAGACAACATCTGCTATCCCAGCTGAGGCCCCAACATGGAAGAAGGCCACCCTCGACCATCCAGTCTCTGCCAGATCAGAAGGGCCACTCAGCCAACCTACAGAACCAGGAGAAATAATAAATCTCTGCTGTTTTAAGTCACAAAGTTTTGAGGTAGTTTGTTATGCAGCAAAACTTGGCTGACACACTTGTATAGCTACAAGAGAGGGTGGGACATGTAACCTACTGAACAGGCCTCAGAGCTGCACACTGGATTTTTGTTCTAAAAGGAAGGAAAACGTGAATTTGAGGACCTGCGCCCAGCAGCCTCCACCACACCCAAAAGGCCAGGTCCTCCACTAGCCTGGCCCTCCAGGGTACAGGAGAGAGGCACACAGTCCTGCCCTGCCTTACCGCGAGGGTTCATTCTGGTGCCACCTGAGGAGGGGCGCTCTGAGCTGGCCATGCTGAGGTGGCCAGTTGAGCAGGAGCCATCTGTGGGGGTGCACTGTGGCCTCTCCACAATGCACCCTCCATCTTGGGCTCAGTGCCTGTCCCAGCTCCTGTGCTCAGGTGTCCCCAGTAGCCTGAGGGCAGTACCCTCAGTCCCAGCCACCCATGCCATTCACAGACCAGGCCCTGGGGTCATGTAATGCCACAGACGGCCAGAGGCAGAGTCCTTGCCCTTTCCCCCGCCTCAGTGCCCAGCTCAGGGTTGAGCACATGACAGGTGCACCAAAAACAGGAAAACTCAATGGAATGAGTTCTTGAAGCTTCTAAGGAAGCTTCCTATACAACTCGGGAGGTAAAGGTGGTACCGTTACTGAGGATAGTGACAGCTTCCCCCTTGTGGACACTGCTCTGCAGGTTACAAAATGCTTTCACATTCTCTCACTTGACCTTCCAGGCTGGTCAGGAACACCATGCGTGAGCACCTCCCAGCTTTGCAAGGAAAAACACCAAGGGCCACAATACATGGTGAGTGCTGCTGTGCTAAGAGATGCAGACACTTATATGATCATTTTGAGTCATCGAGGGCCCGGCATCTGCTGCTCTTGGGCACAGAACACACCTGGGGAGCCCCTCAGTGACTCCCATGTGATAACAAAGGCCCGCCGTAGCCCCCTGAGTGATGCCAGCTTCTCCCTGGCAACCACTCACCCAAAGCCACCTGTTTGCCTGCCTATGGCATGGGCTGGTTAGACCAGATCACAGGGATAGGGCTGGTTAGACCTGATCACATAGATCAGGGTCCCAGGCAGGGTCAGGGGAGGGGCACTGTGGCAATCTGGTGGGTTCCTTCCCTATCTAAAGGACACACGCTTCTGCTATTCAGCTGCTCATGGTCACTGGGGGAGGAACACGGACAGAGGGGCTATGTCCTCTGATTCTTCAAGAGAAAACAGCAATCAAGACTAATTCATGATATTTCCTGTAGTGGGTTGCAGGGTCACCCCCAAAATTTAGGCCCAAGTCCTAGCCAAGTACGATGAATGTGGCCTTATTCAGAAATACGGTCTTTGTAGCTGTAATCAAGGATCTTGAGATAAGATCATCCTGGAAGACCCTACATCCAATGACAAGTGTCCTTATAAGGGACCAGAGGAGAGGTCATATGAGGATGACTGGAATCCCTACAGTCACCAGAACCTAGAAGAGGCAGGAAGGACCTTCCCATAAAGCCTTCAGACCCAGCGTAGCTCTGCTGACACCTCAATCTTGAACTTGGAGCCTCCAGCACTGTGAAAGAAGCATCTGCTCTTTTAAGGCACCAGGTTGGTGATCATTTGCTACGGCATCCATAGGAAACGAACACGTCTCCCAACTTCCATGTGCAGGCTCATTTCTTTTATTATTGCTAAAGGAACCACAACACACACACTGGAAGCCACCCTCACCCGGATAGCCCCGGTCAGCAAGGTCTGGACTCCAGAGCACAGCCCCCTGTGTGACGTTGGGAGAGACACCTTCGATGGCTGGCTGTGAGGACACTGGATTGGACGAGGCTTCACATACCCTAACGTTCCTTTCCAGCTTAAATGGTGGGAGTTCTGCATGTGGAAAGGCATTGAATTGCTGTCGGGGAGATCCTGAGCCGAGCCCCCTCCCCAGGCGCAGGGGGCGTGGGGCACAGAGGCCAGGGCAGGGGCCTCGGGCAGCACCTGCCTGCCCCAGAGGAGCAGACCAGCCCTCCCCCTAAGAGGCGGCCGTCACATGGCAGAGGTGCCAAGCTGGTGAAAGGCCACTCTCCTCCTCCTGGCACCACCGCCCACTGTGAATGCCCAGGCAGAATTGGTGCCAGCAGCTTTCGGGGGCTGTCACGTGCCCGGGCTGCAGGCAGCCACCGGTCAAGGGCCCCTGCCCGCCCTCTCTGCAGACACACCTTTGATTCAGAGGAATGTGCGTGTGCTTTTTATTCCTTGAAGGGGAAAAAGCTCTCTCTCGGCAGAATTCTTCCCGGGACCCCGGCTGCCGGCCACTAGCAAAGGGTGCTGGCAAGGTCAGGCCTCCACAGAGACCCCAGCCCTGCCTACCCATGGCCCTCCTGAGCCCATGAGTGCCCTCTGAGGCTTGGGAAGGATTCTAGGGCTACAGCTTTGAGCCCCAACTCTGACATTTTACATCCTGGAAGTC
Source organism: Galagoides demidoff (assembly GCA_963574575.1). Lineage (NCBI taxonomy): Eukaryota > Metazoa > Chordata > Mammalia > Primates > Galagidae > Galagoides > Galagoides demidoff. Next base: position 13,618 of record CAUYQV010111540.1, read on the forward strand.
AACCCTGCCTCCACGCTGGCGACCTTGGGCACATCCCTCTACTTCCTCAGTTTGCTCATCCATGAAATGGGGGTACTCCACAGGGCTCCTCAGAGGATGAAACACGAGATTATGGTTTTACTCTTCAGGGTGGTTATTAATGATGCTGCTAGGATGACGGGCACTGACCAGGACTTTGGGGTAGACTGGGATGTTTGCAGGCTCTGATCATGAGATAAGGTACACTAATGAGACCGTACATTTGGCTTGGGTCCCCGTGTGAATGCTCCATAAATGTTCGTGACAAGCACGCCTGTTTTCTCCCAGCTATGGGGCTATGTCCTGTCACTAGCTGCTCCCAACTCGGGCTCCACAGCACGGAGCTGGTCATGTAGAGGTGAGCCTCCCTGGGCGAGGCTGCTACGGGCAGCTGCCCAGCAAAAAGCTACATTCATTCATCATAAATCAACCTGTCTCAGGGCTGCAGGTAAGACAAGCCTTTCTGTTTCTAGAGCCTTCTCTCCTAACCAAAGTCTGGTGCAGACAAAAGAAAATGAGGCCTCAAGTCCATCCTCTCAGCATCAGGAATTCTTAGAAGAGTCTGTGTTTCCAGGTAGAGAGGCTTCCGTCAGAGGGGCTATAGGTTCCCAAGGAGCTAAAGGTCATGAGCCCAACACACAGATTTCTGTGGGGTCACAAAGTGGTGAAGAGCAGCAGCCCTGGGAGGCCCTGCTGCAAGAGGCTTTGCACCCCCGAGGGCAGCTCCTAAGAGATCTCCAAGAGCATGAGGACAGCCCCTCATGTGAAAACGCCTGGCCCAGGTCCTCTAGCAAGAGGGTGGTGGAGCTGGCCTGGAACCTGGGTGTCCTCTGTGTCCTGCGTAAGGATTAAGATCTTCTCTGCCAAAAGGCAGGAGCACAGAAGCATCTCCCATAACAGCCCCTGCCCCTCACACCGCCAGGACATCCTCAAGTAGACAGTCAAGAACAATGCCCCCAGGGCAGCACTTGTGGCTCAGTGGGTAGGGTGCTGGCCCCATATACCAAGGGTGGCGGGTTCAAACCCGGCCTCAGTCAAACTGCAACAAAAAAAAAGAACAATGCCCCCATTCCCGGCCCCCCAACATTCCAAACCCATTCCCTGAGCACCTACACAGGGTAGGCCAGGCCAGAGGCTCCACATCCCACAAAAGCACTATTGTAGGCTTGACGCCCGTAGCACAGTGGTTACAGTGCCAGCCACATGTACCAAGGCTGGCCAGTTCGAACCCAGCCCAGGCCAGCTAAACAACAACAACAAACCTCAACAACAACAGAAAAATAACCGGGCATTGTGGCAAGTGCCTGTAGTCCCAGCTACTCGGGAGGCTGAGGCAAGAGAATCACTTAAGCCTCAAAGTTGGAGGTTGCTGTGAGCTATGACACCACAGCACTCTACCCAGGGTGACATAGTAAGACTCTGTCTCAAAAAAAAGTGCTATTGTATTGGCACTTTCCTCAGGCAGAAAGGCTGGGCTCAGAGAGGTGAGGTAACTTACTTAAGGCCACACAGCTGCCAGAGCTGGGCTCCCTCACCCTGGCTCTGGGTTGAGCTGTAAGACTGAGGACTAGCTGCTATATGCACCACTCGTCCACACACATTCCTATCCATTTGTCCATCAGCAGCCTCTGGCCCAAAAATGCACACAAGTAGAAGGACACACAGAAAGGCAATAAAGCCTGATGGACATGGAGCTAGAGCCCGGTGCCGAGGACTAAGGCTGGGGTCTTCCCAGAGAGGGCAGCTGGGCTTTTCAGCTCAAGCAGGCTGGGCATAGGGGGTGGCAGACAGACAGCACATGCACAGAAGGGGCCAGCAAAGCCACGTCCAGGGAGCAGCAGGACGTTCTCAGAGCCGCCTTGGGCACAGACCTGGTTGTGCAGGGCCTTGGGGACCAAACCAGGAGTTGGGACTTTTGTCTTAGATTTTATCCTGAAGAACCACAAAAAGTTCTAAGCCCAGGGCGAGTGATGGAATTTGCCTTTTGGAAGTACCCATGGAAGGCCACACACTCAGAAGGAAAGGAGGCAGCAGGTGGGGGAGGCAGAGCTGGGAGGGTCTGGGGAGAAGCCGTGTCTGTGACAGGACTGGTTGGCAAAGTGGATGAGCCGGCGCCCAGGGCGCCCACACCCTGTAGACACGTTTGTTTGTAATGCTTCACATTTGCCTTTTGATTCTGCAAGACAAGGCCATTTCTGGAAGCTTGACAGAGTGAGAATCCACTAACCAGTGCACCTGCTCCCTGAAGCCCCCCCGCCACCCCACTGAACCACCCTGCTCTGGTGCCCCAGAAGCCAATTCAGAAAACTCCTAGCACTGCCTGAAGCAGCACTTGATTGGTAATCTTTTGTAAACGGAGAACATGGAGATGCTGGTCTGACCACAAAGACAGAACACTGCCCCAGCCAGGCCTGCAGGCCAAGCAGCGGAGAAGGGGACACCCAGACCCCAAGGCGGCCTTCCTCACTGTTGGCAGAAGTGGTTAGCAGGGACTAAGTGGCCTGCGCCTTCTCGGGGTGGATGCCCACGGCCCTGGAAAGATGCTGGGGCAGAGGGTTCATGGGATAATTAAGCATTCATGGCAGAGCCCGAGGGAGCCAGGGAGAGCCACCCCGGGGGCCGAGCCCTGGCATCAGGGGAATGTGCCCCGCCCACCGCGGGAGGCAGGCCCTCTGGCCACGGCCCGACGGCCAGGCGGAATCAGCACGCGGGCCGAGCTCTCTCGGCCAGGGTTTGGAATGCCACACGTAGCAAACAGTTAATGATCAACTGGTCACCCCTATCCCCAAGACCTAGAACTAATAGGCCTATAAAATGTGTAAAATATCTGCCCCCGACCAGACCAGACATGACAACCAGGGTGGTGAACATTTCTCAGCTTCCCTTCCCCATAACCTTGAGCCGAAAGGCCTGCCCTGTGGGAAAAGGTCCCCTCAGCAGCCACTCGGCTGGAAAAGTTTCCCGTGCACTCAGCAGCCCTCCCTGGCCGAGCCCATCTCCCCTGTGGCCAGGGACACATCTTCTTTCCCAAGATGTATATTTTGGGAAAAAGCCTGGCGTACCTTAAACAGAGTGTGTCTTTGCCCCTTGAAGGAAAGAGGCAGGCACGGGGGACCGGGCCACCCGTCCACCCTCAGGAGCCTTCGCCTCCCCACCCTGCCACGGGAAAGGAACTTTCTGCAAGAGCTGCTGACTTCTGCCAATTTATATGCTAATTCCAGAAATGATTCTTCCTCCATTAAATAAAAGCTGAGGAATGTTCCAAAGGTCCGAACAGATTGTACCATTAACAGACAGGGAAGGCTGTGCGATCCGACCGCAGGCGTCTCAGGCGTGTGAACCTGCTCTCAGCTCACACTCTCGCCTAATTTTAGGCCCACGTGCTCCTTCAGCTGACTTGCCAAAATAAAACTGCTTTGGCATCCAAAGCTCCAAGTGCCCATCTTGACCTTGAGGTCCCCTTCCAGAGTAACCTTTTTTAAAAAGCGAAGATTACAAAACAGAATCGGAGGGGGTCTGCACTGAACCCCTGACCTGGAGTTATCAACTGACTCGCAATCTGTCAACATGGCAATAGCACCACTACCCCCAGTCCAGTGCCTGGACTCCGGGCCTCCTTGGCAGCCTCAACCTACCCCCCACAGATATCAGTTTTCTTTCTGCTCTTCCCCCGGTCACCAAGACCTTCCTTCTTCAGAGGCTTTGTACGTTCTGTTCCTCCCACCGGGATCACACTTATCCACTCTCTTGACCACATCACTGACTCCTCTACTTCATCTCAGCTCACTCTCTCAGAGAAGCCCACCTTGACCACCAGACCTAGTTGTGTCCTCTCAGGGAGTGTCTTCCTCCCAATTCCCAGAGAACTACTGTTAGTGTAGTAATCTGTTCCTTGTCTGCCGTTCCCACTCAATGGTGGTGGTAGAAACTTCCGGCTTCTCAGCTTCCTGAGAGTAGTAACAAGGGTCTGTCCTTGGTCCCCAGTGGCTAAAAGAATGCTTATCAAGACTTCAAGGAGGGAGGGAGGGAGTTTGATGGATGTTTGCAAAGAGAGACGGATGGATCAATGAATGGATGTATGGGTGGGTGTTTATACGCCCTAACCCTAGGGTTAGGGCTTGGGGTTGTGGTTAGGGTTAGGATGGATGGATGGATGGTTTGGATGGATGAAGAGATGGATGGATGGATGGAGAGATGCATGAAGAATATTTTCTATCCCCCCAAAACACAACTGTCTTGGTGGCATAATTTGCATTTCCTGCTTTTTCCCCATGGAGCTGAGCAGGGACCATGGTCAGGAGACCCCTAGTGGCCCTGCCCTCCACCCCTAGCCTTGGAGACATGGGTTCCTACCAGTCCAACCTCCTGCCTCATGTTTCTGTCTCTCACACAGCTCCCTCCTGGAGCACGTGCACCTCTACTTCCCACGCTGAATTCCACCTCCAGCGTGAAGCCCTGTGGCCAGGGCCCTGACCTCTGCCTCCTCAGAGCACTGCACTGGCCATTGTCTCTTCCATGCCCAGACTAAAGAGACAGGAGCACAGAGGCGCTGTCCTCTGAGGCCTGGGCTCCAGCAGAAGGCCCCTATGTCCAGGGACTTTATTCTCTGAGCCTTGGTTCTCTCACCTGTGAAAAGGTTGTCCCCTGAGGAGGAAGAAAGGGTCCTACTGGGTGGTGTGTGCCAGACACGTGGGCAGCACCTGCCACACAGGGGAGGTGCCCAGGAAGTCGCAGCACTTGGATTTGAAACTCCAAAGGGAGCCACCTTTCAGCACAGCCCTGCCAACAGTACAGCCTGCCCTGGCCTTCATCCTCACATCTCAGCTGTCTCCTGCCTAGGAGAGAACAAGAAAGTGGCCACTCCTCCCCAGGCCTGCTTTAAAGAGCTTGCCTTCCTGGTTAAAGTGATCCCTGGTATCGCCAGCAGTCTGTGCAGACTGAGAATCATCCCAAGCTGCCCTGTGGGACCTCACTTCCAAACTCTCCAGCTCAAAGACCAAAGATGTCCCAGCCACCCCTGCAAACCTTCCAAGTGGGCATCAGATCTCATCCAGGGTTCCTCATCTCACAGGGCACAATCACACACTGGTCACAAGGCCCCCATGCTCAGCCCACTCTGTCTCCCACCCCAAGCTCCCCTCCCCACCTCACAGCCCTTTTAACAAACTTGATCAAGCCAAACATACCCCCCGCAGGGGCCTCTGCACGTGTTGTTCTGTCTCAAGATCTCTGGTGGTCGTCTTCCCGCCCTCCCTGCTCTCAAGTCTGTGCAGAAATGTCCTTTATCAGCCAGGCTTCCCTGGCCCAGCCTAAATCCCCACTGGAGGCCACCCCCACCTGGCGCAGCAGACCCTGTGTCTGGTTCCCTCGGCCTCTTCCCCAAGAGGAAGGCGCCTTGGTCTGCCTTGTTCACAGCCATGCCCCAGCCCCAGCACCCAGTGGGCACTCAGTAATAAATGGTGACTGAGTGAGTGGGTGAAACAGCAGAAACCTGCCCATTCATTTATTTAATATGACTACTAGTAGTAATAAACTGTAACAATAGCAGGAGCCCAAGAGCAGTCAGCCAAGCAGCAGGGTCTGTATCAGGCACTGGGATCTAAAGATAAACCATGGCCGGGCACGCTGGCTCCCTCCTGTAATCCCAGCACTCTGAGAGGCCAAGGCCAGTGGATCCCTTGAGCTCAGGAGTTCAGGACCAGCCTGAGCAAAAGCAAGACCCCCTCGCTACTAAAAAGAGTAAAACTAGCCTGGTGTTGTTGTGAGTGCTTGTAGCCCCAGCTACTCGGGAGGCTGAGGCAGGAGGATGACTGGAGTCTAGGAGTTTGAGGTTGTTGGGAGCTACGATGATGCCGTGGCACTCTACTCAGGGTGACAGGGTGAGACTCTGTCACGAAAAAAAATAAAGATGAATGAGATGCAGCCCCTGTTCTCAAAAAATAATCTATAAATATGTAGTCAGCCAATAAATAAGTTAATAACGGATCAGTATGTGATCAGCAAGTGAGCAATAAATGCATAATCATAGGTGAGGATGGGGTTCCTACAGGGCCAAGAGCAGGCACTGGGTTGGCCCCGGGGAGTATCTACCCCAGGGAGCAGGTCTAAGCTGAGGCCTGAAACATGTGCATGAGTGTCCCGCAGGTGCTATAACAAATGATCCTAAACGGGGTGCCTCAGAACAACAGAATGCCTTCTCTCACAGTCTGGGAGACAGAAGTCCAAGATCAAGGTGTCAGCAGGGCTACCCTCCCTCCAAAAGCTCTTGGGCAGGGTCCTTCCTGCTGCCTCCAGCTTTTGGGCATCCTGGTATTCCCAGGCTCGTGGCTGCATGGCTCAGGCCTCTGCCTCCGTCTTCACACGGTCCTTCCCCTTCTCTGTACCTTCTGCTCCTCTGTCTTTTAGGAGGAGACTGGCATTGGATTCCAAGCCCAAGCAGATAGTCCAGGCTGACCTCATCTTCAGAATTCTTACCCTAATCAGACCTGCAAAGACCCTTTTCTCCAAATAAGGTCACACTCCCAGGATCCAGAAGTTAGGATTTGGACATATCTTTTTGGAGACTTCCATTGAGCCTGGTCCAAACATCCCAAGCCAAGGCCCTCAGCCAGGAGATGTGGTGCTGGGCAGTGACACAGCAGGCCCAAAGGAACCTGGACAGCAGGCAGGGCCTTGCGCAGGTGGGAACCCAGGGGGCCAGAGTTGCTGGCAACAGATACCAGAACTGAGCTTCACATAGCAGGGTAGGATCTGACAGATGCTATGGCAGAAAGACAGAGCAGAGGGCAGCAGAGGAGACTCAGGCTGGCAGGGCTGTCATGGTCCTGCTGGCATGTTAAGCCAGGGGTCCAGGCAGGCGAGGTGGAAGGAAGAGGATAAACCCAAAAATCCTTGGAGGTTTAACTGGATCTTAGCAGATGACTGCAGCAGGGGAGGGAGACTCCATGTTGAGCCTGGGGCACGGGTACTGCAAGGGGGGCAGTAGGAGGGAGGGCCTTCTCCCCAGAGGGACCAGGCAGGTATGACCAGGTGTGATCCTCCCAACCACCCTGAGGAGTGGTCCCCAGGCAGACCCAGCTCATAGACGCAGAGCTGAGAGAGGCCAGGAAGTCCAAAGCAGCATTCGGGGGTTGGGCCTGCATTCACTGAGTCGTTCCAGGCCACAGGGTCCACACAGTGCCTGAACAGCAGGACCTTCCCTGGTGCTCCTGAGACAAACACTGTACTCGGGGTCTGGAGTTCACCTGGGAAGGAACCTGAAGATCTGCCCTAGGTGAGCACTCGGCATGGCCTGGACACAGGGGTCTGACACCACAGCCTCCACAGGCCCTTCCTGCTTCAAAAGTCTCCAGCTCCCCCGAACTCAGAAACATTACTACTTAGAAAACATACCCCCTCCCCGCTGTGCCTGCCCCGTGGCCTTTCCCGTGCAGCCATCCACTCACGGGGCAGGTGCTCCCGGGCTGGCCACCCCTCCACGGCATCAGCCCCCACACCTCTCAGACACTAAACAGGCAGCGCTGGCTGACCTCTTACCCTCCCTCCCTCCCAATCCATCTGACCCCGTTTCTCCCACCCCAGCACCCACCACCATCCCCTCTGCAATAGCTCCCATTAGGGGAACTTCCTTCTCCCACTCAAGAGGCCGTGGGCCCTGAACACCCCACACCCTTTGCTGTCCTGCTTGCCTTTCTGGGACCAGGTCCCCATGCAGCCAGATGCTGTTGACATGCCCTGCCCTGACCACTTAGCAGGCCAGAGCTGAGCCCTGGGAGCTCATGGCCTCCAGTCTTTGAACAGGAAGATGGCAAGAGGGAGGCCTGTCCCTACTGGGGGCAGACCACCAGGAACAGAAGGCTTGGACCGGCTTCCCAACCCCCACCCAGGGCCCAGAGAGTCGCCCAGAGGCACCTTCCCACAGAGGCCTCCCCAGGTAGCTGGGCCTGGCAAGCAGCGCAGCAGCCTTAAGGGGACCTGGACAGTTTGGTTTTGCTTTGTGGATCCGGACAAACTGGAAACGTAAAGGGCTGCACTGGGTGTGCTGAGCTGGGCAGACTGGACGTGCTTCAAAGGACTGGGAGCAGGGCTGGGCAGCTGGTTCACACGGCCATAGCCAAGCAGCCCAGTGCTCAGGCTACCTGCCCAAGGGCCATGCACCTCCTCGCCACCACCAGCACCTTCTCTGAGACCCTATGTGCTGAGCCCCTCGGCAACAGGTCGTGCCAGGCCAGCCAAGCACAGGCCTCATCCTCCAGGGATATTAATCAAACGCCTCCTGATAGCGATCAATGCAGGGCACTTGGCAGCGCCGCCTGGCCAGCCTCCAGGCTCACCGTCCAGCGGCAGGAACACCGAGGATGGCAAATGTGATCTTTGGCAAGGGACAGCACATTGTCTCACCACTGTGGGAAAAATGCTCAATGCGCAAACATTTCCTTAAAACGAGCTTACAAGGAAACGTTCTCCATGACCATATTAAAGATAATCAGCCTGGCTGAATGAGACAAAAATAAACTAAGTCCTTGTCCGAACTCTGGCAGCAGAAGTGGCCTAGCAGAGCATCGCTGAGCCTGAAAGGGCAGTGGTAGGGAAGACTCCATGGCTTTGCTCCTGGGTTTCGCCACTTGCAGAAGCTTCTGAGTTGGCTGGGTGCAGAAGCCCAGCCCCCTACCCAAGCCCAAGAGCAGAGAGAGCCCCTGAAGACGCCAGGCTGGCAGAGCCAGGAGTGAGCTCAGGCCTCAGGGCCTCTAGGGCTGCCACACAGGAATGCAGGGCCTGGCTTACTTTCTAAACCTGCCATATGGCCCTGCGTCCTGGGACCCAGGCTGGTGGCCAAGGAGGAGCCCTGGGCTGGGTCCACAGCCCTCCAGGCCAGCTGCATAAAGCCATTTTTCAAAGGTGTTTCCCAACAGCTTCCCTTGAAGGAACTGCCCTTTAGAGAAGCTGGTTTGGGCTGAAGCCAGAGATGTCTAGGGGCTCTTGGCAAAAGCAGTAGCCATCCTAAGATCAAAAGTCCCTTTCTTGGTCCCTCAGTGCCTCTCTGTGCCAGGTGAATGAGCCGGGGGCACACAGGGGCTTTAGCAGGGCTGGAGTTGTCTTACCCAGACAAGAAGGTGTGTGGAGGCTGACCACAGGTGTGCCCTGCTGATCCCTGGAAATCCCAGCCCACGGGCAGTGGCTCGAGAGCCGTGGCAGGGCCCCTCCAGGCAGGAGCTCCCTGAGGAGGACACTGCTGTTTGTTCAGACATCATTAGCTATTTAACAGAGAGGCCCAAACCAGGCAAGTGTGAAGCCAGAGGGCTCACAGGCCCTGCCAACTGACATGGCATCAGCCTGGACAGAGAGACAGTCAGTCGGGACACACAGGGGTCCCGTGAAATCAACAGAACCTCCATTCACCCAGCATGGGATCTCCTTTTTGGACAGGAGAAGGAGGTGTCTGCAATACTTTGGTCCCACACACCTGTAGCTGTTGTCTCATTGCAGACAACCTGGTGGCAACTCCCTGGACGTGGATGCCATGTAGCCCAGCGTCCTGTCGGCCAGCATCTGAGGGAAAGAGGTGGTTGATGCAGGAAGCCCTACATGTATCACTCTGAGCTCAAGCTCTGCCCAAGCTGCCAGGCGGGACCAATTCCACCTTCCAGATGTGGTTGGTAACTCTTACAGTCACCAGGTTCATCTTCCTGGCTCTCACGGCTGATGGTGCTCACAAGACCCAAGTTGGAACCAAAGTCTCCAGGGAAAGGGAGAGTAGACAAAGCCTCCCTGACCACCTCCCTACGCCCGTGGCCGGAGCCAACGCTTACAGAAGCTGATATGCAGAGATAGCTGGCCCCGCAGCCAGGCACCCAGAGGACTTCCTCTCCCACCTGCCCTCATGCCAAGCACACCAAATAGGGACAGTCATTATTCCCATTCTACAGATAAGGCCTCCAAGGCACAGGGAATCTGTGCAGCCAGTGGACAGCAGGCACAACTGGCACTGACCCTCAGCCACGTCTAGAAACACCATTCCTGGTCCTCCATAAACCACCTCTCATCTCCATTTGCTTCTAGAGAATCAGCAACCGATGTCAGTGCAACAGAGAGAAATAATAGGCCCATTTTACAGATGTGGAAACTGAAGCTCAAGTGGGTCCAGTAACCTTCCCAAGGCCCTGGCACCATCCCGATTCCTGCACCCCTCTCTCTGACCCTCCACCCTCCTAACACCTGGTATGCAGCCATTCAGAGTGACACTGGCTCCAGGCACTTGCTGTCAGAGAGAGAACACCTCAGCTGGACAGAAGCGGGTACTCCCCAATATTCACATCCACCTGGAACCTCAGAATGTGACCCTCTTTGGAAATAGGGTGCTTTGCAGATGACATTAAGATGAGGTCATAGCAGACTAGGGCAGACCCTAAGCCAACAACCAGTGTCCTTATAAGAAGGGAGAAATCTGGACCGGGAGACACACAGGGGAGAAGGCACACGAAGCTAGAGGCAGAGACGGGGGCGACGCAGCCACAGCCAAGGAGCACCAAGGACTCTGAGGCCACCACAGCAGGAAGGAGAGAGGCCGATCCTCCCCCCAGCGCCTATAGAGGGAGCCCAGGCCTGCCCACACCTTGGTCCTGGACATCTGGCCTCCAACACTGAGAGAAAATCCATTTCTCGGGTTTGTAGCCACCTGGTCTGGGTACTTTGTCACAACAGCCCCAGGGGATCAGCCGGACCCAGTAGCCTGTGTTTGGAGAAAGGCCGGGGAGGCAGCATTCCCCATCCCTCCACCCGGACCAGTACATTCCCTGCTATTGGTCACCTGACAATGGGGGTGAGTTTTGTTCTGAAGAGAAGAAAGCAAATGCTAGAACTCTCACCACAGTGCAGGGCCCAGGGCCCCGAGGGTGGCTGCTGAGAGCCATTCCGGCCCAGCCAGTGCCTCCCTAACCTCTGCCAGGTTCACTCATCCCTGTTTCTCCATCCATCCTGGAGCTCACCCTGCCCCCGCCGGCCACTGGCCACCACAGACAGGCCAGAGCAGAGATCGCGGTCCTGCATACCCCGCGGTCACATGGAGTCACTGCCTTCCAGTTATGCGGCAAAGTGATTTGCCGGGTGGAAAGCGAGACCATCCGGTCCCAAGCGCCCCCAAACACATTCTTGGCATCTCAAAAAAATGCCAAAGGCATCTGATCAGAGTAAGATTGTTTCCCAGAGGAAAGCTGCAGCCAGGCCTGTGAGCCCCGTGTCAAGCCTCAAGCAGCCAATGACCTTCCAATGAGGGACCTGGAGCCTTGGTCTCTTCCACCTGTGCCGGTTTATGTCTGTCCCCTCAAGCCCAGTCCCATCATGGTACGTGTCACCGCTGCCCACCTGCCACCCACTCCTGGGAGCTGAGGCCCTCACCCCCCCATCCTACCTGCCCCACCTCCTAGTAACTTCCCTGTGTGGCCAAGAGGCCTCCTGTCTCCCTCCTGGCCTGAGTGTGTGCTGTGCATGGCCTGTCCCCACAACCCAAATGACACTGCCACCTTTGGACACCCAGGCTCTGACAATATCCCCCTTGTCCTCCTGTCCTCCCTGGGGTGATTCCAAACTTTGGACAGACCCTGAAAAAAGTGCAATCTCTTCTGTCCATTAGAGTGGACAACACAACTTTGGTTTCTGGAGGAAGTCAGTTCAGGTATGCTGGGAGGAGGGTCTGATCCAGAATGTTCTGAGCCTCAGTCCCCTCATCTGTAAGCCAGGGGAGGTCCAATTTGGCCCCTGACCCTTCAGATCTCCCCTCCTGAGACTTTGGCCCTGTCTGCAAAGTGAGACCCTCCTCACATGCCTGGCCAGCAGTCTACTACATCCCAAGAACAGACCCTCCTTTCTCTGCCCAGACAAATCCTGAGCACATGCCCAATGTTGGCAAAGGGTAGCCAAGGCCCTGATTTCTAGGGAAATAAGGCTGACTGAATCAAACATCCACAGAAACGCAGGGTCCTCCAAGCCGCGACAGACCCCAGGGGCGGACATGAGCTGTTCCTGCCCAGCATCTAGATCCCCCCTGCAGGTTTCAGGCGCAGCACCTAACAGCCCCATCTGGCCAGGGCGTCTGTGCCCCTCCACAGGGCTGGCAGGAGGGGCAAGCACAGAACACCCAGAGGGTTCCTTGCAGCCAGAGATGCCCTTCGGTGCCCTGCACACAGGAGGTCAGCTGGGGCGGTGATGGGTGTCCAAGCCCAACCACCCCCATTTCCCCCCAGCCTTCTTCCCCCCCACCTTCCCACCCTTTCAGCCCACGAAGAAACAGGTTGCCCTCCACCTGTATCCCTTAGCAAAGGCTATGACAGCCCAGATGACATTTCTAGGCCTGGAGTCAAGGAAGGCTGGCAAGGAGGAGGTGACTCCTTAGTGGGGAAGGGAGAAGGAAAAGTTCCAGTCTTGGGTGACTGCCCCTGCCCTCCCTGGGCCTGGGGCTGGCTAGGGTAGGGGCCAGGCCCACTGGGGTCACCCACTGCTGGAGCTCTGCTGCCCTCCACTGGCCTTCCCAGGTACTGTGTGTGCCTGGGGCAGACTCCCAGGTGTGTTGTCCTACCTGGCCCTCTACCTGGTCCTGCTGGGTCTGGATATGCAGGGCTCTGCTGCAGGCCCTCACCTACATGTAAATCACTTCTGGGCCCCCCTACCCATTGCTAGAAGGGATAACACGAAGAGTGAGCATTCCCTGTCCCCAAAGCCAGCTTTCCAGGTGTCTTATGGGTTAACAAGATACCCATTAACCAGATGGGCCCAAGCCCCGCTAGGACCAGCCTGGTGTCATTACCGGCACTCGGGTTGCACTCCACTGAGTTTCAGGGCAGGAGCTTCTTCCCTGGCATACACTTCCTGGGCGGGCTGGTCGGTACCATTTGGGGAGTCCCTCAAAAGGTAGTGGCTTCACCCCTGAGACAAGGACTTGGCACCTGCATGCAGATCCAGAGGAAGACAGGCTTTCATCCCATCACATGCCAGGACCCTGAGGCCAGTGGAGAGAAGGGGCCCAGCACAGGACCACACCTTCAGAGCAGGTGTCCAAGCCAAGCCTGTGTCACCTCCAAGCCTGGCTTACAGCCCATTTCTGCTGGTGAATGACAAGCCCCTCTGAGGTCCCCAGATCACTGCACTCCCAGGCCCATACCCAAAGTGCCAGGTTGCCCCACAGCACCAGCATCCACAGCCACATGCCAGCCTTGTGGACAGCAGGGCAGGTGGCTCCCCCAGTGTCTGTGGCCCCAGGAGGAATGACCGTACAGCACCCCTCTGCCCAGTTGGGTCCCTGCCCAGGCTCAGGCAGCCTTCAAGACTACTGCTTCCAAACAAGACAAAGGGAAAGGCGTTCCCCCTGGACAGCCCCGAGGCTGCAAACCCTCAGGAAACTCCCTGGACCCAGGCTACATTCCAGAAGTTTCCTTGGGTCACTGCATGAAGAAACAGCAGGAAATAGAAGCATCAGATAGCTTTTCACTTGACCGTATTCTTTTAGCACTAGCCCCATGTGATAGGTCTTCACTGCCTCGACTTGCAGAAAGGACAGCTCACTAATCAGCACTGTCCCAGGGGCCATCCTGGCCTAGGTCAGCCACAAAAGACCACCAAGAACTGGGGGCGCGGAACAAGAGAGTTCTCCCTCACACTCTGGAGACCAGAAGTCCAAAATCAAGGTGCCAGCAGGGCCACGCTCCCTGGAGAGGCTCCGGGGGACGGGGGGTCCTCACTTGTGTCTTCAGCTTTCGGTGGTCACATCACTCAGACCTCTGCTTCATCTTCACGTCTTTACCATCCAAAACACAGAGACTGAAGCAGCATCCCCATCCCACCCACGGCCACAGAACGGTGTGCTCAGGGAGGGGGAGTGACCTGGGTTGTGTCCTGTCTGGGCCATACAGCAGCAGCAGGCCTTTCCTCTCTGACCTCAGTTTCCCTATCTGTAAAACAAGGGGGGTGGCCTTGGTGATGTCCGGGTGCCTCCAGATCTACAATTCTCCAATATTTCACTGCCCTCTGAGGAACCCCTGACCCAGAACTGCCTTCTCCATAGGCGCCACAGCCCTCCCCATGACCCATCGTGTCCAGCACGGGGCCCACCGCACCCCAGGAGACTGGACCTGCCCTTCCTAAATCAGGAGGAACTCAGGAAAGCCCATGGGCAAAACAGGTCAGATGGTGAACCCCACACAGGGGGGGTCTACCAACCTGGGCTCCCCCACGTGATTGGCAGACAGGGACAGGTGGGCCCCCAGTGATGCTCCCCAGCTTCCAGGTACAAGAGATCAGCCAGGTATCACCAGTGCCTAGTGCTGGGGGCAGGTGTGGGGGGAGAGACCCCAAGAGAAGGTACAGCCATTTGGAAGCCAGCACATCCAGGGCTCTACCTCCTCAGCCACTGGGGGCACACTGGGAGGCCTGCATGACAGTCAAGGACAGCACAGCTGAGCCAGCGACTGGAGACCCAGGAGCCATCACGTGAGAAGCACCACAGTGGGCTGAGGGGACCTGGGCCTTAGTGACAGCTCTTGACTCATGCTCCACCTGGACACCCGTCAGCATGGGTCCCTAAACCTCCTTGTGCCTCAGTTTCCTCACCTGCAAGAGGACGATGGCCCCATGTACAAAACCTGTGAAGACTGGACTGGTGCTGTGGGCATGCGCACCACACAGGGTGACGCCCCACTTCCCAGCCTCCTTCTCCCAACCCCTTCCAAAAGAGGTAGCAGATATTGGAAAGCCAGTTGCAAGTCCAGACCACGGCAGGTAGCAGGTGAGGCCCAGACCCAGGCCTCAGGCTCCAGACCAGACGCCCCAAACTACTTTGAGTATTGGCTAAGATGGGAGAACGTCCCCAGAAGGCGGGCCAGCCCCCACGGCTGTCAAGTGCATCACCTGCCACCTTCTGCAGTGACACATACAGGCTACTGGGACCCAGCCAGCCTCCAGCAGTGGGGAGAGCCAACCTGTAAGTGGCTGCAGTGTTCACTCTATGAACGCTTAGCAGGAGCCACTCTGGGCCGGGCCCAGGGAGCTAACATTCTCACACGGACACCCAGTGAAGAGTGGCGCAGGCTAGGCTGAGAGGCAGAGGGGTGCCACACCGTCCACTAGCCAGCAACCTTGGCAAGTGACCCACTTCTCTGAGCCTCAGTTTCCCCACCTGTCAATAGTGATACAACCAGTGCCTTCTGTATGATCCAACAAGTCCATCCGCTGGTTTGCAGGGGGAAAAGCCCCTGGCAGAGGGCAAGCATTCAGTAACATGACTTTACTGTCATTGATTACCACCGAATATTTTCTTGAGAATCCCTCTAATGGAAATGAAGCACCGACAATCTGTATGTGTTCCCACACCCTCTGCCTCATGGGCCTCCCACGCTGAGCCTCTGAGCATGCAGATGACAACATGGAGGCGTCTGTGGCCCCCTCTCACTTCCCAGAGACATTTCCCAACATGGCGCCGGGATCAACCAACACTGCGCTCGCTGCATGCAGCCTCACTGGGGCTCCCTGGCAAGCGCGTCTCCACCAAGAAGCCACAGTGGGCCTCCAGGAACCTGGGAAGGGCTCACCAATGAGATCTGTATTTCCTCAGGCAGAAACTTTTTCCCTCTTCCCTTTTCCCAGACACTGCCAGGAAGCTCCAAGCTGGCCTGGAGGAATGGTGGGTCTTCACCATTGAGTGGGTCCAGCCTCTTCCTCCTCCTCCTGGCCCCAGCCTTTTCTCTATTGTCACCACAGGGGTCCTGCAGTGAGAATGTGAGCTCCCCAAGCCTGACTTACAGTAGCCCCCGGCGACCAGATGCTGCAGCAGCAGAAGTGAGAGGTCCCCCACTCTTCCAGGCGTCAGATGGCATGAATGTCTACAGTGTCACTGCGCACTGCCCGGGAGCAGAGGTGGAATGGGACACTGCACTGTCAAAAAAGGCAAGTGGAGAAGACAGAGCACAGGAGACAGAGGGACCCACCAGACCCCACCTCGGTCCTGTTCATGCCCAGGGGCTCGGGTTGGGCACAACAGGGTCTAGCCGGGCTCCCCCCATCCCATAGTGCAGTTTGCACACCAGAACCAAGCCCACTGTGCCGGCCAAGCCACATACCACCAGCACCTGTCCCTGATTCCTCTGCCCAGAGATGACCTTTTTGCAATTCTGACCACCCACAAAGGGGGTCTTTCTGTAACTGCCCCTCCCAAAATGTTGTTTTTAGCTGTTTCCACCAACAGCTGCCATGGCACTCATTACACATCTGCTGAAAGAAGACAGGAAGGAGAGGTAAGGAGGCAGGAGGCAGGGCCGCCCAGGGCCGAGTCCCGTGTGGCCTCCCTGCCAGGGCCACAGCAGCTGGGATTTCCAACAAATGTGGATGCTCAGGCCTCACTCTGGCCACGTAAGTCTAAGACTTCAGGTGGAGGCCAGGAATCTGTGTTTTAAAGTGGCCCTCCAAGGAATCCTGACACACAGTCTTGCCCGAGGCCCACAGAACCTCTTACCCCTGCACCTCTCAGGCACCAGGCCTGGCTACAGAACATCTGCTGAGGACCTGGGTTACCAGGCTCCCATCTGCCACACAAGCCAAGGTCCCTGTTAGCTACTGTCAAAAAGTAAAGGCCATGGGGCCAGGCATGGTGGTTCACGCCTATAATCCTAGCACTCTGGGAGGCTGAGGAGGGTGGACTGCCTGAGCTCATGAGTTCAAGACCAGCCTGAGCAAAAGTAACACACCCCATCTCTAAAATAACAGCCAGGTATTGTGGCAGGTGACTGTAGTCCCAGCTACTCAGAAGGCTGGAGCAAGAGAATCACTTGAGCCTAAGAGTTAGAGGTTGCTGTGAGCTATGATGCTACAGCACTCCACCGAAGGTGACAAAGTGAGACTGTCCAAAAAGAAAAAAAAAAGTAAAGGCCTCAACCTGCAGAGCCCAGGAGGCAGGTAGGCAGGCCTGGCTCACCTGGCAACAGGTGTTGCAGGGGCCCAGGCTGAGGCATGGATTAGCCAACTGCTGTCTGAACCAGGGAGGCAGCTAGGCCCACAGAACACCCACAGGTGTGGGCCCCACTGCCCTTCAAGTCTCCGATTGAATTACCCAGAATAATAGCTCAGCCCCCCCCAAAATGAGATTGAGAGCTAAGGGCCGCCTGCCCACTGCCCCAGGCTGCCTGCCGGCCACTTTGATGTGAGAGGTGTTGTCTGAGCCCACACCTCCTCCTTTGATTTTTAAGAGCAGTGCGGTGTGCCTGTGTCCCATTTGGGTTTGTTGTTTTGTTTTATTTCTGTTAAGTAGGGAATTGTTCTAACCTTTTCCTAAGAACATCAATTATCTCAGAGGCAGGAAACTCAATCCAGACTGCTCTGGTGAAAGAGAAGGTCCCTGCTGTGCCCAGTGGCAGAGACCACATGAAAGGCCCCAGGCCCGCATACTAAGACCCTGCTCCCAGGTCCCAGCAACAGACTGGGTACAGCTCCTGGACCCCATCCAGCCGCCTGCACCAAGGAACAGAATGTAGGAGGGAGCCCAGGAGAGGATCTCAATGGCCACTGTCCTCTCCCTCTGACAACACAAGGCCTGTGGGGCCAGCAGAACCCCCTGCCCTGGCCAACCCTGAGTGTAAGCCCTGGGCACAGAGGGCCTTCCAGCCCACCCCACCCCTATCCCCGCTGCTGCCCGACGCTGCCCCTGCCATAGCCCAGCAACACACTGGTCCCTGTGTGTCAGGGACTCATCTTCCTGCTCACCCCAACAGCCTGCTCACTGCCTCCCTCCACCCTGGGTCTTCCTTCCAATCCCCATTTCCTCCCATGTGAAAAACCACCACCAAATTCTCTCAACCCCATGTCCTCCACAACATTCACAACACAGTTCTAAGGGGCCCTGTCCACACTCGCTGCCCGCAGCCCCTCTCCCGTCCACACTCCTCTGCAGCAGCCCCTCTCCCGTCCACACCCTCTGCAGCAGCCCCTCTCCCGTCCACACCCGCTGCAGCAGCCCCTCTCCCGTCCACACCCTCTGCAGCAGCCCCTCTCCCGTCCACACCCCCTGCAGCCGCCCCGCGCCCGGGCCCCCCCTCGGCAGCAGCCCCGCGCCGGGCCACACTCCTCTGCAGCAGCCCCTCTCCCCTCCACACCCGCTGCAGCAGCCCCTCTCCTGTCCACAGTCCTCTGCAGCAGCCCCTCTCCCGTCCACACTCCTCTGCAGCAGCCCCTCTCCCGTCCACACTCCGCTGCAGCAGCCCCGCTCCCGTCCACACCCGCTGCCGGAGCCCCTCTCCCGGCCAC